>JAABKJ010000340.1:0-51925 GCA_011634705.1 Andricus grossulariae | reverse complement strand
TATATATATATATATATAAATGGTCGAATTTTAATAAAGCATGGCTTATTTTTTCGTGGAAAACATTCCCTACAACTATACTGTTTTCAATTTTGAAAATAAGTGAATAATCTTCAAATATAAATATTTGTTAGAAATTTTATTTTCTTTTAATTGTTTTAATGATTGCAGCCATAGAGAAATTTACTTTCAAAATTGAAAACAGTAGAGTTGTAAGGAGCGATAGTAAGAAAAAAATTCGATTGCAAAAAACATTGTGGAAATAAATTTTTGTTGTGAGTTCTAACGTTTTTCATTAAAAATAATGTTTTTTATTTGACATGACCTCGTCAGTAATATTATATTGACTCTTAAAATCATGGAAAAATGATTTTTTTCACAGATCTAATTTAAACAAACAAATTTCAACAAAAATTGTATTGACCTACAAAAATAGTTTAATTGAAGATTTTTTTTCGGAAGTGGTGAAAATTTGAAGTTTGTAAAATGCAAGAATAGAAGCTATAAATTTTGACGTATATTATAAAAAAAAACTCACTTTTTTTTAATTCTATAGTTTTTGATGTAGTTTAGATATTCCAATTTTATTTGCGGATCCTGGTGTTTTACCGCCCTCTTTCGAAATACGGCAGGAAATCAAAAAAAGTTCAAAATTAACAAACTACTCCCACGATTTTTTAGAAAATATAAAAAGTCAATTTTCTCAAAAACCTCAGCTTTTTTACCAATTTTTTGTTTAATTTTTAATTTAAAATAATGTAAGTATTATACGGGCTGATTTATTCTTGTGGCCAAGATAATTTTCAAAAAGTCACAATTTCGCATTTTTCTCGGAAACAATGAAAGATACAAAAAAATAATGTAAAAGTTCGTAAACATATAAAACCAGATAAAACTTCTACAAAAAATGCATCTTGCTCTTGTGTCATATCTTACATCGTTTACGAGAAAAATTAAAAAATTATATTTTCAGGAAAAAAAATTTTCTCGTTTACAAAAATAGTTTAACCTGCACAAAACTAATATGATACCTTCGTTATAGTAGTAGACATTTTTTTGAAATATTGCTAGAAATAAAAAGTGTGGTGTTTTGCAGAAACTTCTCTGTATTTTTTCTTCAAATTTTGAAAACATAAAAAGAAGATTTTCTGGAAAAATCCTACTTTTTACATGGGGATTTTTTTTCTAAAAATATAATTTTCTAATTTTTCTCATAAGCAATGTAAGATATTACAAAAGAGGAAGAGGCATTTTTCTAAAAGTTTTATAGAATTGTCAAATAATAAATTATGAAATAAACTTCTTATTTTGATACCCCTACCCCTTTTATTAGAATATTTATATAACAATAATATTTATATAAGATTATTTTTAAAATACTTTATAAAATTAATTGAATTCATTAATTATTTATTGATTTTAATTATTTATTAAATAAAGTACTTTCGTACAAATATGTAAAATTGTATTATAGATAAAAACCAATCTGGCTCACGCCAATTTTAACTCAAATCATATAAGATTTTAAAATTCGAACAGACTTAATTTATAAAATTCTTCTTTTATTATTATTATTATTGTATCATCATGCCGTTTCCCTTTCGGGGTATAATTTATCTTAATTCAAAATCGGGGTCATAATCTTTTTTATCAATAAGATCTTTTCAAAAAAATTATGCTGTTATCCCTAAGGTAACTTATTCTATTAATTTTTATTTAAACGCTCTTTTTATTTCACAATTTGTAATTATTCATATAGAAATGTAAAATGTAATAAAAAATGTAATACAAATTTTTAATATCCCCAATTTAAAAATTAAAAAATTTATGTAATATATAGATTTTTAAAATTTTAAATTTAATAATTTATTAAATATTATAAAAAATCGTCGCAAGGCAAAACTCACCAGGATTCAAAAAGAGAATTTTAATATCTGATTTATATCAAAAACTGCAGAATTTTAAAGAAAAAAATTGTGTTTTTTTCCTAAACATCAAAATTCAAATTCTTGTAACTTCATGGATTTTTTTTTCTCAAATTGTAAAAAAATGGATCTCCTGATTTGAAATAAATTCGTGACGACAGAAAAATTCCGAAAAATAAAATTCACGTCATTGTAAAATTTCCGAATTGGAAAATGCCCGAATAATAAAATTCCGGAATAATAAAATTCAAGAATTGAAAAAGTCCCGAATAATAAAATTCCCAAACAATTTATAATATTACCGAATTGCAAAATTTCTGAATAATAAAATTCCCAAACAGTTTATAATATTACCGAATTGCAAAATTTCTGAATAATAAAATTCCCGACAGTTTATAATATTACCGAATTGCAAAATTTCTTAATAATAAAATTCCAGACAGTTTATAATATTATCGAATTTGAACATTCCCGATTAATAAAATTCCTGACAGAAAATTGCCGAATTATAAAATATCCTAACTAGAAAATTCCCGAATTATAGAATTTCCGAATTTAAACAATTAAATTTTTTGTTGGTAAATATTATTTATTTATTAAAGATAAAATGTTGTCCCGAAAAATAGAGGGAGTTGGAAAAGGGGATGGAATAGTTCTCCCGAAAATTCGGGACTCGTTTAAAATAACTATAATTGAAAAAGTATATATTTTTGGATGCATTTTTTTCAATGATAGCTATTTTAAATTCAAAAAATAATTTTACAAACTCTAAACATTACACATATTTTTTTCATAGAAATATTTGATTATTGTATTTTTAATGAGTAAATAAAATTTATAGAAAAAATTTTAATTTTTTAAATTCGGGAATTTTCAAATTCGATAATATTATAAACTGTCAGGGGATTTTCCATGTCGGGAAGTTTATTATTTAATAATCGGGACTTTTATTATTCGGAAATTTTATTATTCGAGAATTTTCCAATTCGTGAATTTTACGGTGTCGGGAATTTTATTTTCTAGGATGAAATAACTTATTTACCTTTTTTAATTTTTCGCCATGGAAAGTTTCCGTACAGAAAAATATGGAAAACTTCCATGATGTGGTAAATTACCGAGCGTGGGTGGAATAAAAGAGAGATCCTGATCGCGTTTCTGATCCTATGTACATACGTGTCCCAATTCTAGTTGAGACTAGACGTCTATGAAAACATAGTTACCTTCTCCGGATCTATTTCTATTCAATTCAGAGCCGTAATCGGCAGCACAATCAATTAAACTAATAATAAAATTAAATTTTGTTTTTAAATTTGTAAAAAAAATGGTAAAAAGGCCTCGGTGTCATCAACCCAATTGGTGATTTTTGCACCGATTAATTGATTCAGTCCAATGGCAGTCCGCCTTTGATTTAAATCATATACTTTTTTGTTTTGCTATGTACAATTGTACATATAAGTGCTGATAGTGTGTTGACTTTTTGCCGGAAAACTGCGAAAAACACAAAATCGTGAATGATTCTGTTCAAAAACTGTTTTGCAACAAACGTCAGTGATTTTATCGCTTTGATAAGAAATGATAAGAGAATTATTCAGACATGATTGTGACAAACAAGAGTGAATTTTGTAAGGGTTTCTGGCTAGAAATTATATTTCGTGTGTTCTTGGCTGTATTATTTTTGTAAGTACAATATTTTATTGATCATGTTTTTGTTTATTATTTTATTAAACAAATTCTACAGTATTCATTTTTTTTTCTTCTATGGGTTTTGATCAAATTTATATATCATATATACTTTTTATTCATAAAAAATTATACAATTCTTCTATTATATTATATTTCGACTTCTCCGTGTAATCTATATTGAATTACCATATGGAAACAGGTTCGGGTAAGTCCGTAAAGAAACAGGTTTGAGCTGTTCTGTATATGAAATCAAGTCCATTTTGATTGATTTTGATTTTTTGAAATTTGGTGATAAAATAAACAAAAGCAAGCCAATCTGCAGCACGCAATAAAATATTATGTGAAGATGTCAGGATGGCCGTCGGTCAGGAAAACCCTGGAAAATTCGAGGAAAATTAGGGTAAAATCGGGGATTTTGAAAAATCTTTCAAAAGTCAAAAGAATAATTTATTTGCCTTGTATTTATATTTCTATATTTTTTGCAGTTTCTTCCAAATGATAAGAGAATTCACCCTCACGATTATATTTTTAGTTAATAATATTGTATTATTTGGTTTAACATTGAAAAATTTCGTTAAAAACTCATCCTTTTTGGTTGAAAATTTACCTTTTTTTTTTAATTCGTCTCTTTTAGTAATAAATTAATCTTCTGGGTTGAAAATTCCACTACTTGGTTGAAAGTTGAAGTACTATGGTGAAAATTCATTTATTCTATTAGATAAACATTCATCTCTTTGCTTGAAAATGTCCCTATTTTGTTGAAAATTATTTTTCTTTCGATGTTGAAAAATTACTTTTAAAATCTAAAATATAATTATTCTATTTCTGGTTAAAAAGTAATCGTTTTTCGTTAAAAATTCAACTATTTGGTTGAAAATTCATATTTTTGGGTTAAAAATGCAATTATTTTGTAGAAAATTCGCCTTTTTGGCTTTGAAAGTTCAACTTTCTTGTTGAAAAATTTATCTTTTTGGGTGGAAAATTCTATTATTTTGGTAGAAAATGTAACTGTTTTGTAGAGAATTGACCTTTTTGGCTTGAAAATTCAACAATTTATTTGGTACATTTTTCTCTCACTTAACTGAAAAATCTTTCTATGTTGAAAACTCGTCCTTTTGGTTGAAAACATATTTCTTTTTGTAGAAATTTTATCTTTCTTGGTTGAAAATTCAACTATTCTTTCGAAAATTCGTCTTTTTGGCGAGCATTTTAGCTTCAAAATGCAAAACTGTTGGTAAAAAATTAATCTTCTTTGGTTGAGGATTCAACTATTTTGTTGAAAATATGTCTTTTTCGGTTAAAGTGCACTGTTTTTTATTAAAAATTAAAATCTCTTTTTGTTGAAATATCTACTATTAAATTATTCATTAAAAATTGATCTTTTTTGTTTAAAGTTTAACTATTTTGTTGAAAATTGATCTTTTTAAATTGAACCTAACTTTTCCATTTTTTGTTGAAAATTGATCCTTTTCAGTTCGAAATTCGTCTTTTTTTGGTAGAAGTCTAATGTTCAGAAAAAATAGTTTTTACAAAATGTCTGTCTTTCGGTCTGTCTGTCTGTCTGCCTGTTGTCTGATAATATAAATAATATAATATAAATGCATTGAAATGATACATTTTTCAGGGTAACTAAGAATAAAATACAATGCAAAATAAAAAACTAATATTAAAGTAACCATAATAAATACAATTTGTACTTTATTTTGCAATATATGAATAAGCAATTTCAGGCCTAGCTACAGAAATAAATGTTATATACATTTGATATGATAGTGTTGAACACAATCTAGAAAAGTTGACATGTTGGACAGAATGGACGAAGGAGCTTTAACAAAAGAGAATTGACAATCACCAAATTACAGTTTTCGATGCTTTAACCTTTAATTTTAAACGATATGTGCGCTAATGTGGGCGAAATAAAGATTTTTTTGTTGAAATAAATAAATAAATTTGAAATTTTGTTAATTTTAATCTGAAATTCTTTTATTCCGTTTATGAAAGATTCTATATGTCAGGGAAAAATCTGTTAAAAGTCAGGGAATGTTGAAAATGAAGTTTTATGGCCACCTTGGCCGAATGCGAAATGAAAATCGATAAAAATGAACTTGATTCCATATACAGAGCAACTCAAACCAGATTCTCTTTTATGGACTAAGCCGAACTTATGATTTCATATTGTATGTGAAAATTTCTCGACCTTTTGTTAAAAATCTTATATTGTTAATAAATAAAATTTTGAAAATTTTTTAAATTTATAATACGAATTATTTTCCCAAAAAAAGTAAATTATTTTTATTCTTCTCTTTTTTTATCATGATTCAAAGTTCCCTAATCTTTTACTAATAAAACTTGGAAAAACGTACTCTATAAAAGAAATATTTTTTCAGGAAGCTGGAAAAATCGGAGCCCTTTGAAAGGAAAATTCAGCCAGAAGAACTTTGGCTGTACCGAAATCCAAGAAAGGAGGATTACGTACCAATAAATATATTATGGGTAGGTGCCTAGAATTTTTGTTAAGAATCACATTTTTTTAAATAAAATGTTTACCATAACGATACATTTTTTCAGCCGCTGGTGTTTATTCCTCCATTTATAATCATTGTTATCACATTTCTGATAAATGGAGACAAATTCGATCTTCGACAGGGAATACTTTGTTCAACTCTAGCCCTAGGATTTAATGGAATTTTAGTCGATATTTGTAAACTAATAGTAGGTGAGATATCAAATTAAATTTTCTATTTCCTAATCGCAAAAAATTTTACGAATTTTTTCTACAATTTTGTTCTGTCTAATTTTTTTATTTTCTTTTTCTACAGGTAGGCCAAGGCCAGATTTTTTCTGGCGATGTTTTCCAGATGGAGAAACAAACTTAGAAATAAAATGTACTGGTGATCCTCAAGTTGTGATGGAAGGGAGGAAATCCTTTCCGAGTGGACATTGTTCTTGTAAGATTTTTTGTTAATTTATAATCGTATTGACTGAAATTTTTACATTTTCTTTTTTGAAAAATAAGATAAAACAAAGAATTGTAACGAAGAAGCCAAACAATAATACATGTGACTTGCCTGAAATTTTATTCGTTTTTTTTCTCACAAATAATTATTTTTGTAGGTACTTGTGGCTTTAAAATGCAACTACTTGATTTTTGGTTAAAGTAGAAAATTCGTCCTTTTGGATTGAAAATTCATCTATTTTGATAGAAAACCTTTTTTCATTAAAAGCTCAACTCTTTTGTTGAAAATTCAACTTTTTGAACTGTTGAAAATTCGTATTTTTTGGTCGAATTCAACTGATTTTGATTTAAAATTGAAATATCTTTTTTTAATATCAACTATTATATTTTTCGTTAAGAATTCATCTGTTTTGTTGCAGAATCATCTCTTTGGTTAAAAAATTAAACTTTTTTTTTTTTCTTTCAATAATTATTTCAACTGAAAACTCAACTGTTTGAATTATTGAAAATTTGTCCATTCTGTTGAAAATTCATCTTTATAGGTTGAAAAATTAACTATATGGTTAAATATTCAACTATTATGTTGAAAGATTGTCTATTTTTCTTGAAAAGTCAACTATTTGGTTAAAAATTAATCTGTTTTCGCTGAGGATTCAATTTTTTAGTTTAAAATTTAACTAATTTATTAAAAATACAACTATTAAGTTGAAAATTCATATTTTCAGGTTTCAAAGCCAACGGCTGTCTAAAACATTCGACTTTTTAGATTAAAAAAAAACAACTCAACTCTCTTTTTGAAAATTTAACTGTTTAAATTTTGAAAAATTTACCTTTTTTATTGAAATGAACTATTTTTTATTTAAAATAAAAATCTTTTTTGTTTGAAATATTAACTATTATATTTTTCGTTGAAAATTCATATTTTTTGATTGAAGATTCATCTCTTTGGCTAAAAAATTGAACTAATTTATTGAAAATTCCTTTTTATGGTTTAAAATTAATTTTTAAACTGAAAATGTAACTGTTTGAATGATTGAAAATTCGTTTTTTTGGTTGAATTCAACTGTTTTTTTATTTAAAATTGAAATTTTTGTTTGTTAAAATATCAACTATTACATTTTTGTTTGAGAATTCATATTTTTTGGTTGAGAATTCAACTACTTACTTGAAAGTTGAACTACTTTTTTGAAAATTCATTTGGTTGGTTGCAGATTCTCTTTGCTTAAAAATTGAACTATTTTGTTGAAAATTCAGTTGTTCTGGGTGGAAATTCAACTGCTGTCTTCTAAAAAAAATCTTGTTGAAAATTCATCTCTTTGTTTGAAAAATTAAACTTATTTGTTATTTTGTTAAAATAATTATTTCAACTGAAAACTTAAATGTTTGAATTGTTGAAAATTCGTCTTTTTTGGTTGAATGCAACTATTATATATTTAAAATTAAAATCTTTCTTGTTGAAGATTTAACTTTTCTGGTGAAAATTTAATCGTCTTCTAAAAAATCATATTTTTGTGCTTGAAAATTCAACTATTTGGTATTTTGTTGAAGCTCAATCTTTTTTGTTTGAAAATTTGTCCATTTTGTTGAAAATTAATCTGTTTTCGCTAAGGATTCAACTTTTTAGTTTAAAATTTAACTGATTAAAAATACAACTATTCAGTTGAAAATTCATATTTTAAGGTTTAAAAGTCAACGGCTGTCTAAAACATTCGAATTTTCAGCTTGAAAAGACAACTCAACTCTCTGTTTGAAAATTTAACTGTTTGCATTGTGGAGAATTCACCTTTTTTTATTGAAATCGACTATTTTTTATTTAAAATAAAAATATTTTTTGTTTGAAATATCAACTATTATATTTTTCGTTGAAAATTCATATTTTTTGATTGAAGATTCATCTCTTTGGTTAAAAAATTTAACTAAATCATTAAAAATTCCTTTATATGGCTTAAAATTAATTTTCAAACTGAAAATTTAACTGCTGTCTTCTAAAAAAAATCTTTTTTTTTTGCTTAAAAATTTAACTATTTGGTTTTTGGTTGTAATTCAATCTTTTTTGTTTGAAAATTCGTCCGTTTGGTTAAAAATTCATCTTTGTAGGTTGAAAAGTTAACCATATGGTTGAAAATTCCATTATTTTGTTGAAAGCTCGCTTCTTCTGCTTGAAAGTTCAACTGTTTGTTTAGACATTTTTGGCTGAGAATTCAACTATTTAGTTGAAAATTTAAGTATTTTGTTGAAAATTCAATATATTTTGACTTTAGATCTTAGAAATTTCAAGCGTTTCAAATTTAATTAATACGGTACCCTTCGGAAATTAAAAAAAAAAGAATTTATTCCCCTATTTTCGTGAGAAATCACCCTATATTTAATTTTATTATAAAATAAATATTGATGACTACAATTTTTTCAGTTGCCTTCACCAGTTGTGGATTCATTTCGCTCTACTTAGCTGGGAAATTTCGGACATTTACAATAGCTGGAAAAGGAAATTCTGGAAAGTTATGTGCATTTATAATTCCATTATTGATCGCACTTATCGTAGCTTTGAGTCGAACGTGCGATTACCACCATCACTGGGAAGGTATGTCTCTTTCTTTTACTTATATATTAGGGTGGTCGAAAAAAATAATTTTTTTTTTTTTTTTAAAGTTTCACCTACTTAATTTTGTGTCATTTGGTGGAAAAAATATTCCTATTTTTTTGGATTACTCCAAAGCGTTAAAATTCAATAGATCCTTGAATTTTAAAAAGAATTGTGAAAAATTTACAACGGTGATGTAAAAATATCGTGTGAACAATCCAAAGGCTAAAGATATCATTTGTAAATAAAATCACCCCCAACTTCGCAAATACTCAGCCCTTCAGACACTATAAAGTAGTTTTGAGGTGTCTTTTCTGAATTTTATGAATGTGAAATGAAAATTTAAAGTGTAAATTATATAAGAATTTTTATACGTACAAATATGAAAAATATTTCTCTTAAAATAAACATTTTTCCTCTAATTTATAGTCAATAGTTTGTAACTTTCGATATATAAAAATTTGAAATTTGGACACCAAGTAGTACATAGTACTATTATAGCTTAAATCCTATCAATCCTATATTCCTATCATTGAAAAAGCATACACATATAGGATCGCATGACCTTTTCAATTATTTTTCGTGAGCTGATTGTACAGTTTGGATTTACAGATATACAGATTTAATATTATGAATAACAGCCTTTATTCTGTCAGTCTAATCTTTATATATCCTATGTATATACAGTCGAACCTGGATTTAGCGCCGGTTTTGGGGCTGACCTTGACGTTAAATCCAGAGACTCGGAACTATTTCGTCTCTCTGTTTTGTCACGCCTGAGTGCACACCGCATATCCCCCCGCAAACGCCTCTCACGTATCCTCACTGTGCGGCGTCAATTCTCGGAAGGGCAAAATCCAGGGGAGCTAAATCCGGGTTTCACTGTAATTCAATTTCTAATCAATATTAGGAATCAACGAAAAATATAATAGTTGATATTCAGACCAAGAAAAGATTTTAATTTTGAATCAAAAACATTCGAATTTAAAAAAAAGATGAATTCTCAACAAAAAATGTAATAGTTGATATTTCAACCAAAAAAGATTTTAATTTTAACCGTAAAAGACGAATTTTCAACAAAATAGTTTTGAATCCTGGAACAAAACAGGTTACTTTTAACCAAAAAGTTCAATTTTTACCAAAAAATAACGAAAATCATAGAATTTTCAACCCAAAGAGACGAATTATCAAAAAAAGAGTTCAATTTTTAAGCCAAAAAGAGGATTTTTTACAAACCAGTTGAATTTTGAACTTGAAAACATGACATTTCAACCAAAAATTTAATTTTCAAACTATAAAGATGAATTTTTAACCACATTGTCGAATTGAAAAAAAAAAATTTAAGGCCATGTGACGAGTGGGTCACATGACCGGCTTCCTACCTTACTGACACTTTTTTTTTTTGTAAACTTATTTTCACACCAATAGCCACATTGAGTCGAAAATTCGGGATGATAAATAAGAAGCACTGAGAAACGCGGCTCTGGTCCTAAATTTTTATAATGATGAAAAAAGCAAAATAAAAAATTATTTACAAAAAAAAAAAACTTTTTTTATAATTATAAAAATTTAGGACCAGAGCCGCGTTTCTTAGTGCTTCTTATTTATTACCACAAAGTTTCAACTCGATGTGGCTATTCGTGTGAAAATAAGTTTACAAATAAAAAAAGTGTCGGTAAGGTAGGAAGCCGGTCACGTGACTCACTCGTCACATGGCCTTAAACTAAAAACAGTTGGATTTTCAACAAAACAGTTGAATTTTTAAGCCAAGAAGATCCAAACAGATAATAATTATTGCAAGTTAACGAACATAATTGTTTGAATAATTTATTATTGTTTATAACTATTTTCTCTTAGAGTAATGCTAGAAAGTTGTGGGTTTTTCTGAAAATTTACATTTAATATGGATCATGTAGAAAATATCTGTTTTATTTCAGACAAATATATTCACAAAGAAGAGATTTCCTAAAAAATAATGATCTCTAATGTTTATTTATTGTTCTTTAGAACTAAGAAGCCAAAGAAAATAAAATTTCAGAAAAAACCGCAACTTTCTAGCAATTATCTAAGAGAAGATAATTATAAACAATAATAATTTGTTCACACAATCATTTTTGCTCAATTTCATTAGATATTACATCACTCTAAGTGAAAAGTGGACAAAAAGTTGAAAATTTCATTAAAAATAATAATTAATTGTTTAAACAATTATGTTCGTTGACTTGAATTAATTATTATCTCACTCTAATTGAAAAGTGGACAAGAAGTGGAAAATTTTAGAAAAAACTACAACTTTCAAGCGTTATTCTCAGAAAATATTATTATAAATAGTAAATGGTTTAGGCAATTATTTCTGTTAAATTGAATTGATTATTTCCTCTCTCGAACCAAAAAGTTGAAAATAAGTTGAAAAAATCGGAAAACCCCCGCGACTTTCTAACTAGTAGAAACAATTCGTATTGAAAAAAAATGGCAAAAAAAAATCATAATTGGCGTCGAAAACTCTCAAAACCCAATTTTTCACATTATTATGGGTTTTTCTTGGGACCCTATAAAAATTACTTTTGGGAGTGATATATATTAAACAAGTAATTATTTATTTATTGTATTCTATAGCTAGTTGTGAATAGAAATGTTTTGTTTTAATTTATGAGATATGCATAAAAATTCTAAGAAAAGAATTTCTAATGCATTTTTGGACCACCCTACTATGTAGCGAGCGCCGCCATGCGACCACGGTCACAATACGGAAGCCACTTTAAACTCTAGAGTTTCACAGAGACTGTTCCGCAGTCTGCTAATCAAGTTTCACGCCGAAATTAGAATCAGGAAATTCTAGGAAGGGATAAAACGAATCCAGGATTTGGCGAGGTGTGGGATTAATTCGGAGATGTGGATTTTTGAGATTGGGGGAATTTTTAAAACCTTGGGAGTGTTAAGTGTGAAATTCGGGAGTGAATTTGATTAGGGTGGTTCCCTGCCGGTTCCAGCCGGTCTTTGGTCTTGTTCTTGGTTCCTGGAGTCCGCAGTCGACCAGTTGACTAAGGTTTCGAGTATGGCTGTGTTTATGCTTAATATTTGCAAATTCAACGACTGCGGCCTCACTTTCAAGAATCTAGGAAGATTGATTCAACACATAGAAGAAACTCATATCGGTAGGCGATTCTCGTGACTGTACGGTCTCGCCATCCACGAAAGCGGTTTTGAGGTTATGTGTGTTGGATTTTAGCTTAGCAGGGGGCATTGTAGATTTTGTTTTCGTTTATTCGGGTTTTATAAGGTAATTTAGGGTGACAGCAGTTTATTTTCAAAGGGTAGCAGTTACAGGCGATTTGGGAATGAGGGTTGCCGCTTTATACTGGAATTTTTTTGTTTCATAACTTGGAATTCGGAGTTTTCATTCAGAGTCTAGACATTAGGACTTTAAATTTTATTTTTTTTTTCTCATGAGTAAATTTCAAGTAATATTTTATTCATGATTTATTGAATAGCAAATATCAACTTTTCTGGGTTTAAGAAAAATAAATGTGTGTTTTTTAACCTTTCTGTACATAATTCCGATATTCCCTACTTTATTCCTATTTTTTATTTAATTGAAAGTGAATAATTAACCCCTTCCACAACTTTTTCTCTTGCAATAATACTCTTTATTTGACGGAGTCTACATAAAAATCATGTTTGTAAATGGCGTTTCTATTAAATATGTCGATAAAATATTTTATTGAAAATTCCTTAAATCCAAATATTTGTTAATTCCTGCATTTTGTTAAAAATTTATCTGTTTGGTTGCAAATTTATTTTATCTGGTTGAAAATTTGTTTTTTTTTTCGGAAAATTTAACTATTCTATTTTAATTTGACAATTTATCTGTTTTAGGTGAAAATTCAAATATTTTGTTGAAAATTCGTCTTTTTTTGGTAGAAAAGTAATCTAATTAGGTTCAAAATTCAACTACATAGTTAAAGTGGAACTAATTCTTCTTCATTCATTTTTTGGTCTGAAGATACATGACTTAAACTAACAATGCATATCTTTGGTTGAAAATTTAACTATTTCGTTGAAAATTCTTTTTTTTATAGAAAATTCATTTTTTCCAATAGAAAATTTAACCAATCCAGTTAAATATTTTAGACATTTTAGTTGAACATTCATCTTCTTGATTAAAAATTAATTTTTTCACAGAATATTCAACTATTCAATTTTTTGTTGAAAATTCATATACATATTTCGTTGAAAATTCGTCTTTTATGGCAGAAAATTAATCTTATTGTTCGAAAATCCCCCTTTTTGGTTGCAGATTCAACTATTCCAGTTAAAGATTTATAATTTAAGTTAAAAATTTACCTTTTTGGTTAGAAGATTTATCTATTTTGTTGAAAGTTTTTTTTTGCCTTGAAAATAATTTTTTTTAACCAAAAGTTTATATTTTTTGTTGAAAATTTAACTATTGGTTGAAAATCTTTTTTAGTTGAAAATTCATGTTTTTTGTTGAAAATTAAACTTTTCCACATTAGATATTGAGCATTTTAGTAGAAAATTCGTCATTTTGGTTGAAAATTTAACTATTTTGTTGAAAGTTCATTTTTTTCTTGTGGTTGAAAATAAATGTTTTCAAATAGAAAATTAATCTTCTTGATTGAAAATTCATTTTTTTTTCGTTAAAAATTCAACTAATCCAGTTGAAGATTCATCATTTTAGTTGAAAATTCGTCACTTTGGTTGAAAATTCATTGTTTTAAGTGACAATTTAACTTTTCTATTCTTCATTGAAAATTGATAGCCTTCAATTGAAAATTCAACTACTTGTTTAAAAATTCGTGTTTTGTGGTAGAATATTAATCTTCTTGGTGACTAATTCATCTTTCTGGTTGAACACTCATTTCTTTGATTAAAAGTTTAACTATTAGGTTGAAAATCCATTGAAAATTTAAATATTTGTTTGAAAGTTCATGCATTTTGTTAAAAGTTAATCTTTTTGGTTTAAATTTAATTTTTAAGTGAAAATTAATTTCTGAATTGAAAATTTATCTATCGCATTTTTTGTCAAAATTATATCTTTTTTATAGAAATTTAATCATCTTGGTTGAAAATTTATGTTTTTTATTTGAAAATTCATGTATTTTATTAAAAAATTGGCTTCTTAGGTAGAAAATTAACCTTTTGGGTTCAAAATTCAACTACTTTGTTAAAAATTTATCATTTTCAAATTTGATTTCTTTAACTGAAAATTGAAATTTCAGTTTTTGTGGACAATTTATCTTTTTTGATAGAAATTTAATCTTTCTGCTTGAAAAGTCTATTAAATTTCTGGTTAAGAATCTATCCTTTTTTTGGTTAAAGACTGCATTAATTGGTTCAGAATGTAATTTTTTTGTTGAAAATACATCAATTTATTAAAAAGTCATTCATTTTGGCTTAAAAATTCATCTTTTCTTATTAAAGATACAATGATTGGTTCAAAAAATCATCTTTTTCGGTTGAAAATTTAACTATTTTCATGAAAATTCGTTCTTTTTTAGTTGAAACTTAATTTTGTTAACTTAAAATGCAGCTATTCAATTATGGTTAAAAATGTATCTTTTTTAATTGAAAATTAATTTATTTTGTTAAAAACTCTCCTTTTTGGGTAGAAACTTTATCTTTTGGGTTGAAAATTCAACTGTTTTGTTAAAAATTCATTTTCTTGGTTAAAGATTTTTCACTTGAGTTAAAGAATCATTTCTTTAACTAAAAATTTACTCTTCCATTTTTTGTGGACAATTTATCCTTTTTGATAGAAATTAAATATTTTTGGTTGAAAATTCTACTATAAAATTTCTGTTTAAGAATCTATCTTTTTTGGTTAAAAACTTCATTAATTGGTTCAAAATTTAATTATTTTGTTGCAAATACAACAATTTATTCAAAAAGTCATCCTTTTTGGCTTGAAATTTTGATGGAAATTCGTTCTTTTTTAGTTGAAACTTCAAAATTTATCTTTTTTAGTTGAAAATTAATTTATTTGTTGAAAAATCTTCTTTTTGGGTTAAAAATTCAATTCTTTTGGTAGAAAATTCAACTTTCTTGTTGTCAGTCTGGGCAAAAAGCAAAGAGTTGAACTTGGAACAAAATTGATAATAATTTAGAGCATGCTTTAGATAATAAAAGTCAATTACAAAAATAATTCCTTTCCCCTGATATTGATAACAAAATTATAAATTTACAAGGATTAAAAATTTTTTAAAATTAAAAAATCCACTAAGTTTCACGATAATTACTTTTTTGATATTAGCTTTTAAAAATCAGTTGCGCTCATTTTGATTTTAAAGAGCAACGTTTACTTTTTGTCCTTCAACAATTCTATCAGAAATAATCCATTTGTGACATGATTCGGTCAGGAATAAATTGAAATTAATTTTATATCAAAAGGATATAAGTTTCATAATTTACAGACTTGCTGTGTTAATAATTAAAAACTCTAAATAGAAATTATATTAAATAAGCAAATAGGATCTCCCATTACAAAAGTTACTTCCAATAATAACGGTGGCTCAATTAGTGACTCAATAATTATCCTTAAATATGTAGAAATAAAAAAGGGTAGTTAAAAAAAAGTAACTATTCTAAAATTAAATTTTGAGTTGTTCAAAAAATAAAGAACTAATTCATGGCTTTCAACTTAAAAGATTCTATCTCAGAACATGGATATTGAAAGGATATTTTATTGAATGTTTGGACTTTTTGAAATGAAAAAAAAAATTTGAAATCAATTAAATTTTCTCTAGTGCCCAGAACGTTATAAGAGAATGTTTTGATTAAATGTTATAAATAGAACACGAGTAACCGTTATCCTTTCGAGTAATTTTTAGCCATTAAAGTCCTTCATTCTGGAGGAAAGTAACAAAACTTTTTAGCATCGTCTCACGTACTTAGACTATGACCCTCAAGTCGTGGAGGAAAAGGAAAAACAACAACCGTCATGCGTTCCTCTGTCCTACGTTCTGCGATTTTTTACGGATGCAGCAAGGAGAGAGATTATGAAGCCACTTCAAGTTCAAACCCGACCCAGTAATTGCCATACATCCTCTGTTCGAATAAAAAACGACAGTCCGTCAGGTAAAAAAACCGTTAAAGTCCCCTTTTTGGTACAAAGGTACCAATTTCATATAAGACAAATAAACTCTTAATTTTTATTGCAGAAATTGAAGGAGCTGAAGATTTTACAAGCGAACCGGATGATAGCAATGATTCCTGGGCCACGACTGAAGAATTTTCGACTGATTTTATTTTAAGATACCGAAACAGGTATATCAGAAAGAATTTTTCTAAATGCTATTCCGTATTCTTGATTTTAATTCTTATTTTATTTTCATTGTAATTTTTATTCTATTTTTTTTAATTTTAATTATAAACAATGATCAGGGTTGCTACAGGTCAGGGAATTCCAGAATGTCAGGAAAAGTCGGACAATTTAAAACTGCCAGGGAATGTCAGGAAATTTTCGATAAACTGATGTTCAAGTTAATTTTATTATTTTGTTGAAAAATCAACAATTTTGTTAAAAGGTCATTCTTTTTCGTTGACAACAAAAAAAAAAAGAATCTATTTTGTTGACATTTTTTTTGTGTTGAAAATAAATTTTGTTAACTGAAAATTTAACTATTATATGTTTGGTTGAAAATTTATCTTCTTTAGTTGAAAATTCTTTTATTTTGTTCAAATCGTGTTTTGTCGTAGAGTATTAATCTTCTTGGTGACTAATTCATCTTTTCTGTTGAAAATTAATTTCTTTGGTTGAGAATTTAACCAAATTAACTATTATGTTACAAATTCCTTAAATTCAAGTATTTGGTTGATAATTTTTGTATTTTGTTGAAAAATAATCTTTTTTTTGATAGATAATTAATCGTCTTGGTTGAAAATTCATCTGTATGGTTGATTTAATTAATTCTTTGTCTGTTTTAGGTGAAAATTCAACTATCTTATTCAAAATTCGTCTATAAATTACAACTATTTGGTTGAAAATTAATCTGTTTTGGTTGAGGATTCAACTATATTCCTTAAAGTTCGTTTTTTTATGTGTAAAATAAAAATATTTTTTGTTGAAGTATCAAGTACTTAGTTGAAAGTGAAACTACTTTGATCGTTGTTATCATTCAAGTCGAAAACAGAAAAATTAAACTATTTTGTATGAAAACATTTTTTAATCAATTTTTTAACTGGTTGAAAATTTAACTATATCGTTGAAAATTATTTTTTTTTCTACTGAAAATGTACCTATCGTATTTTAATTTGAAAATTCATCTGTTTTAGGTGAAAATTAAACTATTTTGTGAAAAATACGTTTATTTTTGTAAAAAACTAATCTTCTTAATTGAAAAATATTCTTTTTGGTTAAAAATTAATTTCTTTAGTTGAAAATTGCAGTTTCTTGTACAAAATTCTTGTACTTCTTTTTTATTGAAAATGTAGATATTAGGTGGAAAATGCCTTAAATTAAATTATTTAGTTGATCATTCCTGTATTTGCTTAGAAATTAATCTTTTTTGGTAGAAAATTATTCTTTTTGGTTGAAAATTTAATTATTTCGTTGAAAATTTATTTTCTCTGATTGAAAATGATTTTTTTTTACTGAAAATTTAACTAATCTATTTTAATTTGAAAATTTATCTGTTTTAGGTGAAAATTCAACTGTTTTGTTAAAAATTTGTTTGCTTTGGTAGAAGAGTAATGTTATTAGTGGAAAAATCTTCTTTTTTGTTAAAAATTCATTTCTTTTGTTGAAAATTTAGTATTTTGTTTAAAATATATTTTTTGTGTGGAAAATGTAACTATTAGGTTGAAAATGCCTTAAATTCAAATGTTTGGTTTATAAATCCTGTATTTTGTTAAAAATAATATTTTTTAGATACAAAATTAATCTTCTTGGTGGAAAATTCATCTGTTTAGTTGAAAAATCATCCGTTTGGTTGAAAATTCATCTGCTTGGTTGAATATTTAATTATTTCGTTGAAAATGATTTTTTTAAACTGAAAATTGAACTTTTCTATTAACTATTCTATTAATAACTCGTCTTTTTTGGGTTGAAGATTCAATTATTTTGGTAGAAAATTCATATTTGGGGTTGAGAATTTAACTTTTTTTAACAATTATATTTTCGGGTTGAGAACTCAACTGTTTTGCAGGCAGTTCGTATTTCTGACTTGAAAATTCAACATTTTGCATGAGATTTTTTTCTTTATTGACTGAAAAAATGTTCTTGGTTCAAAATGAAACTAGTTTGTTGGAAATTTCTCTTTTTGGTTTAAAATATAGTTTGTTTTGATCGAGGATTCAACTAGTTTCATGAAAATTCGTATTTTTTAGTTTAATTCAACTGTTTATTTATTAAAAATTAAAATATTTTCAGGTCGAAATATCAACTATAATACTTTTCTTTGAGAATTCATCTTTTTTATGGAAAATCTATCATTTTGGTTGAAAATTTAACTATTTTGTTGAAAGTTTATATTTTCTTGATTGAAAATTGTATTACCTGGAAATTTAATTATTCCATTTTTTGTTCTAAATGTATATTTTGAGTGAAAAACTCAACTATTTGGTTGAAAATTCATGTATTTTACGTATGTCATACGTAATTTGTGGATGATCATTTGTAGAATCATAATCCATTTGCATGAAATCCTAGCTTATCATTTTTTTATGATTTACGATGATTATTTCCAAGAATTTGCATATTTACGTATTTTCACACGTATTTTACTTATTTTGCATTAAAATTAAGTACATAAAGCTTTAAATTAATATTTAGTTTTTTAAAATAATTTTTTATACTCTTTATAAATAATATTTTATCAAAAACTACAAAAAATACTTTTGTTTATTATTTCACATATTAATTTAAAGCTTTATGAACCTAATTTGTATGCAAAATAAGTAAAATACATGTGAAAATGCGTAAATATGCAAGTTCCTGGAAATAATCATCGTAAATCATAAAAAAATGATCAGCTAGGATTTTATGCTATATTGATTATGATTCTACCAATGATTATCTATCATTTTTTCGGAACAGTTTTGGTTGACATTTCAGCTTGAATAAAAGTTGATTCCTGCCCACCGAGATATAAAATTATGAATTACTGTTGTCAATAAAAGTGTTTACAATAAATTAAGAAAACCGTTTTTTTTTTCATCAACAGTTTTGATCTTTTAGGTGTAATGTTGTTTTTGTACCTAAAAGAAAAGTTTAGAACGGTCAGGGAAAATGAAAAATGGGTCAGGGAAAGTCAGGGAATTTCGAAATTGGGATTTTGTAGCAACCCTGATTATCAACCTTCAATAATTTTATCGTGGATTGTTTTTAAAAAATGATTTCGATAAAACTGCAGGGGTGCAAATCGTAGTCTTCCAACTGAAACCAGTATCGACAAACCTTTCGCTTGCCCAGTACCAGGCTGCAAAAAAAGATACAAAAACGTAAATGGCATAAAATACCACTCGAAAAATGGCCACAAAAACGATGGAAAGTACGTGCATTTATAAAATTTAAATTATTTATAAAATTAATTTCCCAAATTTTAGATTGACAGGGTGTCTACATGGCCGGGAAATCTGGAATTTTGTTCACCGGGAAAAACCGGGAAATGACCGAATTTAGTGACCGGGATTTTTCTATCAAATGTACTAGCATGCTAATTAAATGTGGTTTCATATATTTTTTACGCTAATTCTGAGCTGGAATAGGGAATTTTCGAAAAGAATTACAAAATGTTGACTTGGAACAGTGAATTTTCTGAAAGAATTAAAATTCTAAGTTGGGACAGGGGATTTCAGAAAAGCAATATAAACAAAAATTACGAGGAATTGAACAGAGGATTTGAAAAGAGAATTATAATTCTAAGTTGCGACATAGAATTTCAGTAAAGAAATATAATTTTGAGTTTGGGTCGGGGGATTTTAGTAAAGAATTATAATTTGACACGAAACGGCAATTTTAATTCTAATTAATGAAAAGGGAATTTACAATAACAATCCATGTTCCCAGTGAGCATTCGTCAGACTTTGAAAATTCCTTGTTCCAAATCAGAATTTATTTGAATTTAAAAATTATTTTTTTTGCAAATAAAAATTTGCCAAAGTTTAAAAACTTCCCTCTACCGTATTTTAGAAAAAGGGAGTTACTAGATGTTTCTAAATTTTAATAGAAAATGTGAAATTACGACTTGTAACAGGGAAGTTACAAAAAGAATATTATAATTCAAAGTTGCGACATTTAATTTTAGCAAAAAAATATAATTTTGAGTTTGGGACGGAGAATTTTCGTGAAGAATTATCATTTCAACTTTAGGACTGGGAATTTTAGTAAAGAATTATAATTTTGTTTTTAGACAGGGATTTTCAGTAAAGAAAGATAATTTTGACTTTGAGACAGGAAGTTTCCGAAAAGAATTATAATTTGACACGAAACGGGAATTTACAAAAACACTCCCTGTTTCAAGTCAGAATTATTCGGATTTTGAAAATTCGTTGTTCCAAATTTGAATCGGTTTCAATTTAGAAATTTTGTTTTTCAGGGAAAATGGAAAATGTTGTAAATGTAAATAATTATGACTTGGAACAGGGAATTTACGACAAGAAGTATGATTCTAATTTACGACATAGAATTTCAATAAAGAACTATAATTTGGAGTTTGGGACAGGTCTTTTTCATGAAGAATTATAATTTTTTCTTTGGGATAGGACATTTTAGTAAAGAATTATGATTCTGACTTTTGAACAGGGAATTTCGTAAAGAATTATAATTTTTATGTTATGTTCACTTTAGAATAGGAAATTTCGCTAAGAAATATAATTTTACTTTAGGACCGGGAGTTTCAAGAAAGAATCATAATTTGACACAGAACGGGGATTTTAATTCTAATTTATAAAAAGGAAATTTATAAAAAAAATCCCTGTTCCAAGTCAGAATTCGTCAGATTTTGAAAATTCCTTGTTTCAAATCAGAACCTGTTTGAATAAAAAAAAAAAAATTTCAATTAAGAATTTGCCAGAACTTGAAACTTTCCTCTTCCAAACTTTAGAAAAAGGGAGTTACTATATTTCTGAATTATAATATAAAATTTTGTAAATTTACATAATTATGATTTGGAAAAGGAAGTTGTGAAAGTAAAGAATTAAAATTTTAATTTTATGTTCACTTTAGAATAAGAAATTTGTATATATTTATTCCTTGTTTCATATCAGAATTTGTTTGACTTTAAAAATATTTTTTTTTGTTTTGAAAATGTTGTAAATAAATATAATATTGTATTTCAACAGATAATTTGAAAAAATAATTATAATTTTAAGTTGCGACATAGAATTTCAGTAAAGAAATATAATGTTGAGTTCGGGACAGGGAATTTCCGTAAAGAAATATAATTCGCATTTTAGGTTCACTTTAGAACAAGAAATTTCATTAAGAAATATAATTTTTACTTTAATATAGGGAGTTTCCGTAAAGAATTATAGTTTTGTCATGAAAGGGGAATTTTGGAAAAGATTTTTCATTCTAATTTATAACAACAATCTCTGTTCCAAGTCAGAATTCGTCAGATTTGGAAAATTCCTTGTTCCAAATCAGAACTTGTTTTAATTTAGAAAGTCAGTTATTTTGCAAATAAAAATTTTCCTGAATTTAAAACTTCCCTCTTGAAAATTTTGGAAAAAAGCAGTTACTATATTTCTGAATTATAATAGAAAATGTTGTAAATAAGTATAATTATCACTTGGAACAGGGATTTTTTGGAAATACATTTAATTGTGACTTGGAACAGGGAATTTCCGCAAAGAACTATAATGTAAACTTTAACACAGGGCTTTTCCGTAAAGAATGATAATTTTCACTTTTGAATAGAGAATTTTCTTAAAGAATTATTATTTGACTTGGAACATAAAATTTTTGACACGGAAAATGAATTTTGGAAAATAATTGTAATTCTGATTTAGAAGAAAATAATAAAAAATCCTGTTTAAATTCAGAATAATAATTCTTTATTCAAATTCTCCGTCCAAGTCTGACTTGTAATTCCTATGAACAAAAATTATCTGGTGTTCTAATACAGAATTATAATTCTTTAAGAAAATTCCCTGTTCGAAAGTCAAGATTATAATTCTTTACGGAAAATCCCTGTCTGAAAGTCTACATTATAATCCTTTACGGAAATGCCCTGTTCCAAATCAAGATTAAATTTATTTCTAAAAGTTCCCTGTTTCAAATGATAATTACATTTATTTACAACATTTTCTATTATAATTCAGAAATATAGTAACCCCCTTTTTCTAAAATTTGGAAGAGGAAAGTTTAAGATTTGGCAAATTTTTCCGTGCAAAAAAAAAATTTGTTTTAATTTAAGCAAATTCTGATTTGGAACAAGGAATTTTCAAAATCTGACGAATTCCGACTGGGAACATGGATTGTTTTTGTAAATTCCCTTTTCATAAATTATAATTAAAACACACCTTTCGTGTCAAATTGTAATTCTTTACGGAAACTTCCTGTCCCAAATTTACAGTTATAATTCTTTACTAAAATCTATGTAGCAACTTTAAATAATAATTCTTTTCGCAACTTTCCCGTTCCAAGTCATAATTCTGTATACATATTTACTTAATTTTCTAGTATAATTCAGAAATATAGTAACTGCTTTTTTCTAAAATATGGTAGAGGGAAGTTTCAAATTTTGACAAATTTTCATTTGCAAAAAAAAAAGAATTCTTAAATTCAAACGAATTATGATTTAGAACCAGGAATATTCAAAATCTAACGAATTCTGACTCGGAACAGGGATTGTTTTGATAAATTCATTTTTTATAAATTAGAAATGAAATTCCCGTTCTATATAAAAATTATGATTCTTTACCGAAAATCCCTGTCCTGAAGTAAAATGATATTTCTTAACGAAATTTCCTATTCAAAAGTCCAAATTATAATTCTTTACGAGAATTACCTGTCCCTCTTGTCAAAATTATATTTTCTTTAATAAAATTCCCTGTCTAAAAACTATAATTATTTACTAAAATTCCCGGTCCCAAACTCAAAATTATATTTATTTTGAAAATTCACGGTTCCAAGTCAACACTGTAATTCTTTTGGAAAATTCCCGATTCCAAGTGAGAATTATAATTATTCTCCAAAATTTCCTGTTCCAAATCAAAAGTATTTTAAACTCTTTCAAATTGGTAGGAAAAAATTAACAATTGACTGGAAGAAAATCGGAAATTTAAAATCGTCTGTCGGGTAGACACTCTGTTTGACTATATTAAACTATTGATCAAAAGCTTCAAATGATTAAATTCTTTATTCCCCCTAAGGATTATACGGAAAGCTTTCAAATGCCCATGTGGAAAGAACTACAAAACCCAATACGGTTTGAAAAATCACGTCAATATTAATCATGGAAATTCGTTGTCGAATCTCAAGTTCCTGAGATCAGAAATGGAGATTGATCAGGAGGAAAGAATTTCCCAGGAGGAAACGACCTTGACTGAAGAAATAAAATTTTCTGCAATGGAGGATCACGTTTACGTGAAGCAAAATCGGTCCATGGAGAGAGACTGCGAATCCCTAGGAATCCTCACACCAGCTTCAACTCCACCTTTGTCAACTCAAAGTCCCACGAAGATCGGATCCACCGTCTACGATCGGCAGGTTCGATCGTACCATAACTACTTTACCGTCCAGAATTCCGATCGTAATTACAATAACTAAAAACTAATTACTAGTTGTCATTGGTGGAGGAATTCGAGTATGGCGTTAATTGTGAAAGCTAGAACTATGGAACGTTCGAGTTATGCAAAAGAAAATATTTTTAAATCCTTTCTTTTCCTGACTTTAATATTTGAAGATCAATTTTTTCAAGTTTGCATATTGAAGAGTTAAATCATTTGGATTTCAAGTTTAAGAAGTTGAATATCCAATTTGAAACCCTAATTAAAATAAGGTTGAAATCAAATATTGTTATTTATTTTCCATAGTTCTAGTTGCAATCTTGCCTTGAATTTTTTAAGTCCTTAAAGAAACTGTGCACACGGCATGGACTAGGTTCATGTTCTCAGACCAAAGAAAAAGTTAAGCGCTCGAATTCTGAAAAGTAATGAAGCCTTTGCTAAGTACCTCAAAAAAATCTAGTGACTCTATAGTTGGTAATTAGTGGTGTGTATAAAATTGTGATAAAAGGACTGTAAAGTTTTGTAACGAATAAAAATGCGAATAAGAAAGTCGGTATATTTTTTTAAAAGATACTTTTGATCAAGGTGTAGAAAAAGCTCGAAGTTTCAATACGTTTCGGGTAACAAGTCATTCAAGTAAATCGGAGTTCGATATATCAAAACTTCGGCTGAAAGAAATTCGAGACATCAACACTTGAAATACTTGAAGTTCGAGATATCGACACTTTTTTTGTAGAGATGGGAATACATTTACGTACAGTGTGGAAATCGACCGAAATAATACAATTTCGACTAATCCAGGCCTCGGACCCACTTTAGAGATAAAAAATAGTGTAAATAGTGTCACAAATTTAAAAAAAAGTCAAAGTAGGTTGATAAAATATTTCAAGTATTAAAAATGAACTATTTTTGGTTAAGAGTTCATCTTTTTCTTTTAAAAATTTTATTATTTGGTCCAAAATTGAATTTTGCTGAAAATGCAATCATTTAAAAAAAGTCATACTTCTTAGTTGAAAATTCGGCTTTTTAGCTTTCTGTAGAAATGTTATCTTTTTTGGTTAAAAATGCAAATGTCTGGTTAAAAGTTAATCTATTGTTTCGGTTGAAAATTCACATTTTCAGTTATTTTAATCTGTTATTGTGTTTTAATTAATGGTTTTTGTTAAAGATTTAAGTATTTTGTTCAAAATTCGTCTTTGTCAAATTAAAATATTGTATTGCTGAAATAGCAACTGTTACATTTCTCGTAGAAGATTCATCTTTCTATGTTGAAAATTCGTTTTTTTTCAAAAATTAATTTAAACGGAAAATTTCACTATTTTGTTCACAATTCAACTGATTCATTGTAAATTAACTTTTTTGTTGCAAATTCAAATTCTGGGATTGAAAATTCAACTGTTTTTAGAAAATTCTTTTTGGCTTGAAAATTCAACAATTTGGTATCAAATTCAACTATTTAGAGTACAAAATTAACATTTTTGTAGAAAATTCATTTTTCTTTTTTTTTTTAGAATTCATTCTCTTCAATAAAATTTGGACTAACATTACATCCATTGTTCAAACAATTCAGTTGAAAATTTATTTATTATATTGAAAACTCATCTCTTTTGATAGAAATGTTATATTTTTTGGTTAAAAATACAACTGTTTGGTTGGAAATTCGTATTAGCATGTTTAATCCAACTGTTTCTTATTTTAAATTAAAATATTTTTTTGCTTGTTGTAATTTTTTTTGCTTGGTTCGAAATCAATTTTTTTAACTGTAAATTTAACTACTTTGTTTAAAATTTAACTGATTGGTTATAAATTAAACTTTTTGTTGAAAATTCAATAGTTTTACGGAAAAATTAGACTTTTTGGCAATTTTTGTCATTTGTTGGAAATACGCCTGATTTGGTTGAAAATTAATTTTCTTGCTTAAAAAATCAATTATTTGGTAAACTAGCTGTGAATTCAATCTCTAGTGTTTCCACTTTATTTGTATTTATATCTATATGGTGCTCATTAGTAAAATGATTTTACCAGCACTTTGCTTCCCGTTACAAATTTATTTCTTCCTCATAGAAGAAGTATTTGTGATTTTTTAAATAATAGACAAACTAAAGTTTTTATTTTGATCCATTGATTTTTGTTGAAAATTCAACAATTTTGTTAAACATTTATCT
Organism: Andricus grossulariae; assembly: GCA_011634705.1. NCBI lineage: Eukaryota > Metazoa > Arthropoda > Insecta > Hymenoptera > Cynipidae > Andricus > Andricus grossulariae. The sequence continues at coordinate 25,924 of JAABKJ010000340.1, read as the reverse complement.
ACTTTGTCGAGAATTCATCTTTTTTGGTAGAAGATAAAAAATTTATGTATTTTCTTGAAAATTTGTCTTTGCTGGTAAAAAATTAATCTTCTTGGTTGAAAACTCAACTATTTGTATAATAATTTATGTATTTTGTTGTGAATTCATATTTTTTAGTAGAAAATTAATCTTTTTGGATAAAAAGTGAATTGGTTGAAAATTTAACTACTCAATTAAAAACTCATTTGTTTTGTTGAAACCTCATCTATATGGCTTGAAAATTCAACATTTTAGATGAAATTGTTTTTTATCAACTGAAAAATTGTACTTGGTTGAAAATTCATCTTTTTTTTTATTAAAAATACAACTGTTTGGTTCGAAATTCTTCCTTTTTGGATCAATTTATCTGTTTTTGATTAAGAATGAACATCTGTTCTTGGTTAAAATATCAATTAATACTTTTTTTTAATTCATCTTTTTTGGTTAAAAACTCAACTACTTTGTTGATAGTTGAACTATTTCGGTAATTCATATGAAACCGCTGAAACAGTGCTCGTAAGATCTCCCTCCCATCCCCTACCGCAAATGCGGACATATTATTTTAGACAATTAGCGAAGAAATTAAACAATCGTTTTCAAGGAAAAGTAAAGGAATAGTGGAATTGGGGGATAATTGCGAGAAAATGTCTTTAGTGTAATTTTTTCCGAAATAGTAGCAAAATAGTGTCATCATTAAAAAAAAAAAAGTGTCAAATAGTGTGGTGAGCCCGAGGACTGCTAATCAAAATCTAAAATCTTAAATTTCGAGCTTCTTGCACAGTCCAAATATTAAAGTTGTCAATTGAACGTAAGAAGAGATTTAGGATGACGAATTTATATATTTCTCGTTTTAAATATACATAAATATAGTCCACTATGGTTATATAAATGTCGAGAACTGTATTAGAAGAAGGTTTCTTAGAGGGAAGAGAGAGTGATGAGATGTATTTACAGATTAAATTCAATTAAGTTGACAGGTTTTCTCAGGGAAAAAGAGAGTGGAGAGGTATATTTACACACTAATTCCGATTTTCCTCAGTTGGAACCTAAAGGCTAGAATTGAATTCGAAGGATAGTAATCGGTAATCATAATATATTAAAGTCGACGTTACCTTTAATCGCTTAATCGTACTAATATCAATTTTTAATAATTACAAGCATGTTACGTCCTTATGTAGCCGAGTACAAACTTCGCTGACTGTACGTCCTCTTATATATTTTTTTTCTTGTATTCGTCATTGCGTGTTTGTATATATATAATATATCTATATAATATTATTTTACTCGACTCGCCGCTTCTCCAACATTTTCACCGTTTTTCTCTCACACACGTTTGCTCGCGCACAAACCACTCACACCCTCCAATTTTTGTTTTATCCGTCGGTTCGCTCTCTCGCTAGGCAAGATTACTCCGATATTGCGATATATATGTTAGAAAAATATGCTATGCCTAAAATAGGATGAAGGCCTGAAGGCAATCTTTCCGTCGATATTACTGATAAATCACTGCCGTGTGTGTAAGTGTGTACGTGTGACTTTGCGTAGCCTTTTTTCTTGATTCTCCTTCATGTCTCTTTGTAATCAGTACCGGAGGAGCGGAAACAAAAAAAATCCCTAAGCAATATTGTCCCTAAGCTTCACCGCTAGCCCTCCCGTAAAACAATTCCCGCGACCAAATAAAAGATCTTGGCTAAAATTTCCTAAAGTCACTTGTCGCAACAATCACGCTAATATGCAAAAAAAGAGAATGTAACAAACGATAAAATAGAAATTAAAAACTAAAACAATTTCCTTACGGGAAGACTAACTTGGCATGCCGTGTGCTTCGCAACGCATCAAGAAAAATAACAATAAGGTTGATTCACACTGATTTCCACAAAAGCAAAATAAAAAAACTCTAGTAAACTTCTGGATAAAATCTTTTGCACTGAGTGGAAATCAAAGCACGTCAACGTGGAGATCCGAGATACAAAAGTGCAGTTGCCTTAAAATCAAGCTTTTTTTTTATTTTCTCCCCCTCATTTTTTTTTCAAATTCCCGGCCTCTAAACTTTCTACTAACCATTACTTATATAACACATAGAGCTAAATTGCAGCGGCGGAATACCTTGCGCAGCTTTTCTTTTTTTGTTGATTATGAGATAAATCTTGATAAAGAGGAAAAATGTAATCCACGTGACGAATAAATGTGACTTGCGGACGGTTAGCGCACAAATAAACAATGTTTCGAAACGTAATTTCAAACAGTATTTAATGAGTAATAATGCTCGTTATATTCTCGGTGAGATTGGACATAAACACACAGTACTACTTATACTTTATTGCATTACTTTATGAATCAATCGGCTAATATACTTAATAATTATTAGACTAATCGTTAAACCTAGAATTGTGATCACCCATCAACGTCAGTCATCGCCTAAATAACATTCCTTTCGACGATATTATAATAGTAATGGAAAACAAAAACACTTACGCATCAAATTTGTCTGTTCGATGGATCGATCGACCGCCTTAACAAGATATTTTGGACCGACTGACTGCACCAGGAATTCCGTTTTCATCTACTTAGATAGAAACTTGCGACGTATTGTCGCTGCTTCGCGCAAATTTAGTTCTTTAAGTAAATTAATGAACGTAATATAGAATAATCGTAATAATAAACCGTATAATCAATGATAATAATAGGTAATAGTAGTAGTAAGCTGGCAGCAGTTAGTAACCAGATTTTTTTCCTGAATTTAAAACTCTCACTAGATGACAATCTGACATGGCACTGGCATTCTCGATTTTTCCTTTTTTCCCGAAAAGTTGCTCAGATTCATTCATCGAACATGTACACACGCTTAAAAGACTCTCGCGAACTTTCTCTCCCCGGTCGTCATCGTCATCGTCTAATTTCCGTCTTTTTCTATGCTTTATTATAATATATATATATATACGCCCGACGACACATTCGCGTTGCCGAATTATTTCTCGTGTCACACAACAACAACAAACAACAATCTCTCATAATATAGCATTCGCTCGGTATTCCCTTTCATCCGCTACAAAATCGTTCCTCGATGTGCAATCAGCTGCCAGATAATTTATCTCGTTTTCTCCATGTTTTTATATTTTGTTTGTTTATATAGTTATATAACCATTTTCCCAACGACTACACACTAAATAGTTCAAATTTTTTGCACTTTTTCACCAACAACAACTGGATTGTTGCGCCGAATCTCTTGGGCGCCCATTTCTCTGTAATCAAACTTGCAGTCGTGCTTGTCACTGTATCGATGCACAGCGCAGAAGAGTCCACCACAACGACACTCGAATCCTGAAAAGAAAAATTATATATATATATTTTTTTTTTTTTATACTTTAAAAGAGACCTCATTGTGAGGAATACGATGGCCCAGATGATCCAGGAGATTCATCAGCTCAATTTACCGCTCAACATTACATGGCTCAAAAATGATATATTTTAAATCCCTATTTTGTAATTTTTTCTTCGCTAATTACTGTACACAGAAGAAAATTAAAATGATGGGCTACGGCAAGAGCATCAATTCTTGACACACTTCACTAAATTCTTAGATAATACATTTTTTTAACATGTTTTGCCTCATTTAGTTTAACTACACTACCATTATTACATAGAGGGTGTCTACTCAAATCCTGGGAAAAAATTCCCGTTTTTTTCCAGATATAATTTTTCATGGTACGGAGCCGTTCAAATCTTTCGAATATGCATACAGGTTCGCGAGTTTATTATAAATATTTTTTGCTTCCTCATAGAGGAAGCCTTGTAATAGTAATATTTTCCAAAAATGTTTAATTCATTTACTTAAAACTTCGTCAGTTGAAATTTGAAGGGCTAATTTTTACCAATAATATCTTGAAACTGGCCGAAAGATTTCTACAAATATTTATTGGATTTTTTTAGGACTTGATAATATTTTTAAAATCGGGTTTTTATAGTAAAACTTTTTTCATTAACGTAACTCAAAGATGATGCAAGAATCTAAAAGATTCATTGGTTCGCAACGTATCGATTGACCTTTGATATCAATACATTTTAATAAAGAGTAGGGAAGTTATGATAATTTATATATTTTGAAAATCGATTTTTTATAGTAAAACTTTTTTCATTAACCTAATTCAAAGTTGATACACGAACATAAAAGATTCCTTGGTTCGAGACGAATCGATTGACCTATCATATTAATACATTTTATTGAAGAGTAAGGAAGTTATAGTCATTTATATTATATGAAAAATCTATTTTTATAGTCAAAATTTTCTCATTCTCATAATTTAAAGTTGATTTGATAATAGAAAAGATATGTTGATTCGAGACGAATCGATTGACTTATAATATTGATAAATTTAATTGAACCGTAACGCACAATATTAAAAAAAAAGGTTTTTTATATTGAAATTTTGTTAATTAACATAATTCAAAACTGATTTTGAATTTGTCTTTTTTCGTTGAACTGCACTGTTTTTTATTACAAAATTTAAATAATTTTTGTTTGAAAATGCAACCTCTTGGTTGAAAGTTAATCTCTTAATTTGAAAGCTTAACTCTTAACTTCAATTAACTTAGCATAAAGATAACAATGGGATAGGATGCGATAGAATTTTCCCCTTCCTTTTTCCAGCTCAAAAAATTACCATTTTAAATACAAAATTTTATTGGTCTGATTTGTCATTGCATTTACATTTTTTTTGTATTATTTTGTAATGTTGTATTTTTTGTAAATTTCTATTCTTAAATTGATCAAAATGAAAACTTTAGTTTGTCTATTATTTAAAAACGCACAAATGCTTCCTCTATGAGGAAGCAAATACATTTGCTAACGGGAAGCAAAATTGCTCGTGAAATGAGCACCATATAAATATAACTACAAATAATGTGGAAACACTCGAGATCGAACACACAGCTATTTTTTCAGTTTCTAGGGTTTCAATTATTATGTTTAATTTAAAAAGCTTTGACAAGTTATATTACAAGATATTCTTGAATATAATAGAATAATAAATAAATTAAATAATACTAAAACATAATTAATCATTTCTTGAATTTGTCTCCAAAGTCCATGTATTTGAATAATTTGAACAAATTTTTATTTTACCTTCTTATACTTCAAATTCAATCAATTTTCAACTGAACAGTTGAATTTTGAACTAAAAAGTACCACTTTTCAGTTCAAAAAAGGAATTTTTCATTAAAAATTTAACCAGTGATGAATTTTCAACTTATATTACGAATCTTCAACTGGAACAGATGAATTTTTAACAAAAGATTTGAACTTTCAACCAAAAAAGACAAAATACATCAATTCTCAACCAAATAGTTGAACTTTCAACTAAAAAATATCACTTTTTAACCAAATGGTTGAATTTTGAACTAACAAAGATTAGTTTTGAACCAAAAATGGAATAGTTACATTTTCAGTTAAAAAATTAATTTTCCACAAAAAAAACGAACAAATATGCAAACATAGTAGTAAACATTTTTAGTTATGAAAATTAATTTTCTACAAAAGATATACATTTTGAACTAAAATGATAAAATATTCAACTGAAATAGTTACATTTTCAGTTTAAAAAAATTAATTGTAAACAACAAGAAAACAACAAATTCTCGACAAAATAGTTAACTTTTCAGCAAAAAAAAAAAATAAATAAATAACTTTCAGCCAAAGAAACAACAAATGTTTAGCAAATAGCTCCATTTCCAACTAGATAGATCAATTTTCAATTAAAATTATGAATCTTCAAGCATAAAATTTAATTTTTAATACAAAAGTTTAACTGCCAACCAAGTAATTAAATGTTCATTTCAAAAAAGATTAATTCTGCACGAAAAATGTAGTAGTTGATATTTCAACAAAAAAAAAGGTTATAATTTTTTATCAAAAACAGTTGAATTCAACAGAAAAAGACGATTTTTCAATGACTTAAATTCTCAACTAAGAAAGATTTTTCAGTGAAGTGGGGGAAAAAAGTGCAAACAAACTGTGGAATTTTCAAGCAAAAAGATGAATTTTCAAACAATAAGAATAATTTTCCACAAGAAAAGAACGAATTTTCAACAAAATACATACATTTTCAATCATTATTTGATTTTTCAATCATATACTTGAATTTTCAAATAAAAACAATACATTTTCAACTAAAAATAGAACAGATAAACTTTCAGTTAAAAAATTAATTGAAAAAAAAAATGAATTTTCAACAAAATAGTTTAATACAGCAACGTAAAGCTAATTTTACAAATTAACTATCATTGCTATTCAATTTCATATAGCAATTTAAAAAAAAAATTAAATGCGCTCCCGAAAAAATTCCCTGACATTTCCAGGTTTTTCCAGGTATGTAAAAATTCTCTGACAATTCCACGTTTTCCAGGTAGGGCAGACACCCTGATATAATGCATATATTAATTATCCAGTACAATAAAATATTGATCAAAAATAAAATAAATTCACTTCGGTTTTTGGCATGTCAATAATTGGTGCTCTTATCCTATGAGGTATTCTTCAGAATTGATTTCGGAACTTTTCTTGAAAAAAAAAAAAACAAAAAAAAAAACAATAAAACCCCATATGCTCGAATCAAACTTCACAGCCCAAAATGTTCTCATAGCAGAGGAAATAGGGTGATATTTCATGAAAATATAGGAATACATTATTTTTAAATTAAATTAAATTAATATAGATAATTAAGATAGAATTTTCAACCAAAAGAGATGAATTTTCAACCGGAAGGCAAATAAATTAGAAAATAATTGACTTTTAAACCCAAAGAGATAAATTATCGACAAAAAAATATAATTTTCAACCAAAATAGGTGACGTTTCAATCAAATGGTTGAATTAAAAAAAAAGTCAACCAAACAGTTGGATTTTCACCCAAATAGTTGAATTTTCAAGCCAAAAACATTAAGTTTATAGAAGACAGTTGAAATATCAACCTCAAAAGTTAAAATTTGAACAAAAAAGATAATTTTCAATTGAGAAAGATAAATTTTCAACAACAAAATTAATTTTTAACCATGAAAGACGAATTTTCAACCAAAAATAGTTAGATTATCTTTTTGGGTTGTATTAATTCAGTCCGGCATTCTTTAAAAAAGGAGAAAAGAGGGCAATAGGGAAAAGACTGGGATGCCTGTCGAAATATGAGGGGAGACGTGTAAGATAGGGGAGGAATTTTCGAATTTAAAAAGAATTTTATGCACCTGTCAGCCCCACTTTCTTGCGACAAAGGGCGCAGCGGTTTTTCTTCTTTTTGGAGTCTTTGTCAGTCTCTTTACCATCGAAACAGTCGTCCACATCCCCGCTACTGATCGACCCTTCAGCAGCTCCACTGCTGACTCCGACTTCATCTTCCTGATCGTCTCTGCTTAACTAAAAATAAAATAAAAATTTGTTAACTCGCGGGAATTCTGTGAATTTACTTTTTATTACTCTTAAACCTTGAAACATTCAATTTAAAAAATATTAAATTATTAAATCAATTGCATCATCTTCAGTGTAATAAAACAGACCCAAATAAATGAAAGATTATTTGATTTTGTTTTTCAATTTTTTCCAACTGCCCAGACGTACCGCAAATTACGGATGGGCATAAGATACTCCCTCAGATGGTAATCTAAACGATAGAAAACAATTTACTCGTTTTTTTATGCGGCGTTTGCTATTTTTTTTCGATGAAGATGAGCCACGGCTTGAGGCCATAATCCACTAAAAATTTATCTCCATGTTGTCACTTCCAAAAATTTTGCTTGACTGTGTTACTATGACAACCATCAACATGACAGAGATTGAGCACGTGATCAAATAAATTCGAAAGGGAATCCTTTGTTCCAGCTTATTACTATAACGAATTAAACTTCAATTAATTGACTGATTAATCAAATAATTTCATATCAAAACGTCTACGAACTTTTTAAATTGTATTGTTTATAATTCGGTTTTAATTTTTATTAATTGCAAGGCTTTAACAGGGTGTCTACTCAAATCCTGGAAAAAAGCCCTGAAAATTCCAGGGTTTTTCCAGGTATAATTTTTCATAGTACGGATAATATTTTTCATGTTTTAAAACAATCGACTCGGAATATGTATAAAATTTCGTAAGTTTATTTTAACTAATTTTTTTTCAGTTTCTCTGGATTTAATTAGTATGTTAAATTTAGCAAGTTTTGGAAAATTATGTAACAAGATATTCTTAAATATATTAGCACCATCGATAATTAAATAATTAAATAATAATAAAGACATAATTAATCTTTTCTTGAAGTTGCCCTTAAAAGTCCATGAATTTGGATAATAATTGAACAAATATTAATTTTATTTTCTTATACTTTAAATTCGATGCATATTATAGTAAAATTAATGTTGATACTATATTAAATTCAATTTAAACCGATTCAAACTTTTCAAAGTAAAAAATATCGCGTTTTCAACAAGATAGATGAATTTTTAACGAAATAGTTGAGTTTTCAACCAAAAAGATAAATTTTCTACAAAAAAATACGAATTTTCAACAAAATACATAAATTCTTAACCAAATAGTTGAATTTTCGACTAAAAATATTAATTTTCAACCAACTGGTTGAATTTTGAACTGACAAAGATTAGCTTTCAACCAAAAATGGAATTGTTAAATTTTCAGTTAAAAAAATTAATTCTCCACAAAAAAAAACGAACAAATTTCCAACCAAAGTGATGAATTTTGAACTAAAAAAGATCAATTTTCAACCAAAAATGTAAGTTGAATTTTCAGTTAAAAAAAATAATGTTTAACCAAAGAGATGAATTTTCAACTAAAATGATGGAATATTCAATTAGAATAGTTACATTATCGGTAAAAAAGTTAATTTTCAACCAAATAAAAAAAAACAATTTTCAACAAAATAGTTCAAGTATCAACTGGAATAGTTAAACTTTCAGTAAAACATTAGCTTTCAGCCAAAGAACAAACGAATTTTCAACAAAATAGCTCATTTTCCAATGAAGGGAATGAATTTTCAATTAAAATTATGAATCTTCAACGACAAAAATTAATTTATAACAAAAGAGTTTAACTTTCAACCAAGTAATTAAATTTTCATTCCAAAAAAGATTAATTCTAAACGAAAAATGTAGTAGTAATTTCAACTAAAAAGGACGACTTTTCAACATTGAATTTTAAACTAAGAAAGATTTTTCAGTCAAGGGGGAAAAAATTGCAAAAAAAACTGTTGAATTTTCAAACAAAACAATGAATTTTCAAACAAGAAGAGTAATTTGCTACCAAGAAGTACGAATTTTCAACAAAATACATGCATTTTAAACAAAAAATTGAATAGTTAAGTTTTCAGTTTAAAAAAATAATTAGAAAAAAAAAATCAAAAAAATAGTTCAATACAGTAACATAAACCTACTTATACAAATTAGAATCATTTAATTCAATTTTATATTACAATTAAAAAAAAATTAAGCACGCTTTCGAAAAAATCCCTGACATTTCCAGGGTTTTCTAGGTATACAAAAATTCCCTGACAATTCCAGGTTTCCTAGGTAGGGTAGAGACCCTGAATTTAAACCTTGCACGATAATCATTTATCTAAATTTTGTGTTTTTTTGTTCAATTAGGGGCGCTTAATATTTAAGGTTTTTTTAAACTTGATACATAACATAATACATAATAAAGTTCAAACATTTCTAATTACACTTAAGAATTTTGTAGATAACAAAATTGGTATAATTTCGTAGATTTTCAACTCGACATCGTATTTCGTGTGGACATGAGATGAGCGAAAAAAATGACGATAAGGTAGGAATCGGATAAGTGATACATGGCCTTAAATGCTCGAATTTATAGAACTCAACAGTTGGGATGGTTTGAATTTTTTAGACTGCAGGTTATTTTAATGGTAAAGTTATTAAAATTCTAAGACTCTTGATTTTTAAAGACTACCGATTTAACGATCTAATTTTTTTAAAGTTAAATACTTTTTTAATGAGATATTTCTCAAATTTACACATTTTTTATTTAAAATTTAATTGAAAAATTTGTTAAATTAAAACATTTTCAAATTCAAGGACGTTTTGAACGTAAAAATTGTTCGTTCTTTAACTTAATTTATAAAATAAAGAAAAAAAAAGATAATTGAAGCGAATTTTAAAAAAGAAATCGAGGTGTATTTAATACAAAAAAACGTTTAAGTCATAATATTGCTTAAATTAATATATAGTTATTAGGATGTTGGTCATTATTATCCCTTTGATTTTAGACAAAAATCGTCCTTTTTAATAAATTTTATTTAACAATAACTTATTTTATTTCTTGAAAAGATTTCTTACAATCCTATTAATTACATTTCTACTAAATATTATTTAGAAAATTGAATGCCTGCTTATAATTGATAAATAAGATCATTTGATAAAATAAAATGACCTACTAAAAATTAACATGAATGAAATTATGAATTTCTTCTAAAACGGAAGAACAAACATGAATATCTGAATAACCTTTTTCAAATACAAAATTTAGACCTAAACTATTGTTTTCATAATTTGCCCCTAGGTTTCTCTTTCAAAGCAACTATGACTCTTTATCTTTGATTTTAGAATACAATATAAAAATTGCACTGTAAATTTGTCAACTTTGAAGATAATTACTTTGGCTTTAAATTACACAACAAATTTCTTATCAGACACGAAACTTTTTTTATACGCATTCTTAAATTTGAGCGAAATTTTGTGATTTCCTTTTTTTTATACTGTAATTTTGACTTTCAAATCTGAAGATTAGTAATTCCACCGCTGCCACCTTTCCAAAGTGGCAGCGGTGGAATTTAACTTTGGAATGTAACATCTTATAAATTAGAAAAACCCGCGGCAAATATCCCCACTTATTTTCTGGTGACTTTTCAGAATCTATCTTAAAAATTAAAGAACACGTAAATTAGTAATCCCACCACTGTCACCTTTCTAAAGTGGCAGCGGTGGAATTCATCTTTGGAATTGAACATAGAAAGTCTGATAAGTTTGAGTAACTCGGGGCAAATATCGCCCCTCTTTTCGGTGCATTATTGGAAATTATCTTTGAAATTAAACATCCAGTGAAATAATAATCGCACCGCTGCCACCTTTCTAAACTGGCAGCGGTGGGTTCAGCTTCCAAAGCTTGCACATCAGCGCCACTCGATCCTCCTTAACACTATCTTGTACCTGACCTTACGAATCTAAATACACTCATAGAATAAAATGATAAAAAACGAATCTTACTTCTTTAGGACCGGGTAAATCTGTCGTGGGTTGGGGGATGGTGGGAATGGTAGGCTGTGCGGTTATTCCTGTGGAGGCTGGGTTGCCGAAACTGCTTTGTAACGTGCCGGCGTTACTGGAGACGGTCTGCGAAGCTGACACAGGGGTGGCTGATACGGGGGGTTGCTGCTTCTTCTTTAGGTTCTCTTTGAAACATAGCGAACAGAGGCCGTCTGTTGCCGGCGAACCATAAAATCCGCAGCCGCTGCGGCATAGTGCTTGCATAGGATTCGACTCGCGTTCCATTACTAGAGCCTTCTTGTAGAATCGGGTACTTCCCCTCGGTTCTTGAAAGAAATTTCTTTCTTTCCTTACTTCTTTATTTCAAATGCCCCACGTGCGATCACTGTCTCGAAAACAGTGAAAAGTCACAGTCAGCTCGGTACTGAGTGAGTGACTCTCTTCTTCCTCAACCCTCTTGCCAATTGCACCGTCACGGGCGGGTGTCACCACGTGTTTACCTGAAAACAAAATCAAAATCAGATCCCTATTAATTTTCGTTTTCAGACTCAAAAAGCAAATTTTATAAACGTTGGAAGGGAAGATTTGGAATAAAATGGCTATCATTTCCTTTTTCATTCAAAGAAATTCAGTCTTCAAAGTTAAAACAATATAAAGAACGAATAAAGCTTGCGAATTTCCTAAAATTATCTACAATTTCAAATATATCATGTTGAAAGTGTATTTGAAAATTTCCTGGATCCTAATCGGTTGTTGGAAAGTTGCCCATGAGTAACATTAAAAGAAAACAATGCGCGTGTGTTACTAGATATATTTTGCAGTATAGTATTTTAAAAATACAGCCCGAATTTTCGGAATATATCGAAAAGCATGAACCCAAATAAAAATTTTCGCCATTATTTTAAAGTTTAAAAAAATTAATTATTACAATATTTCTTATTTCGGTCTTATTCACCGAATCATAATCTAAAAGTTTTTAAGAGAACTTGCACTATCTTTTTCCTCCTTTACTCAACGTCCGTCATACCAGGAAAGTCACCGCAAGGCGTAAAATTTTCGTAAACAGGTTAATGTAAACAAGACTGGAGAAATATACATACTTTCAGAATTCAATTTGCAAAGATATTTTTGGACTGTCAAACGAGGGTTTACAACCTAAAAAGACAACGTGAATTCGAAAAAAAAAACACATTCAAAGTTCTGTCAACATTTTCTGCTAAGGAACAAAATACATACTATTTCCGGCCTTTTAATCAACACGAACGGGAAACAAATTTACTTGGTATCTCTAGATTATTCCAGATATTTTTTATTTTTCTTAATAAGGAAGTTCTGAATGGTTAAATTGTAAGTAATAACATAAAAAATCTGAATATGTATACGATTTCGCCAGTTTATTATGAATAATCTTTTTCAGTCCTTGTAAATATCTAAATGGAAAAAATGGTTTATATCTAAAATTAAATAATTGATTTTTAATTTTGGAAAGTAACTTTACAAAAGAATAATTAATTTCTTAATGGTACAAGATTTAAGAATGTCATTAATGTGTTTAATTTAGGAAGCTTTGAATAATGATTACAGGATATTCTAAAAAATTAGAGTGATCCAAAAATGTTTTTATCTTCTTTTCCTAAAATGGATTCCATACAAATTCTTCCTTTTGATGTCAAAATATACCCTGAATTTTGGCAGAAATAAAAATATATACTTAGGGCTCTCCAAAGTCAATTTAAAAAAATGCTTGTTTTATTTTTATTATTTTACACACCAAAAAAAATATTTTGGCAAAAATGAGTTTCCGAGATCTCTAAATATATATTTTTAAATACTGCCAAGATTCAGGGCACATTTTAACATCATAGGAAACAATTTGTAGGGGAGCCATTTTAGACAAAAATTCCCTTTTTGGACCACCCTATTATATATATTAATTACCACCATCGAATAATTAAATTAATTGATAATACTAAAAACATCATTAATCATTTCATAAATTCATCCCTAAAGTTTATGAGTTTGAATAATTCAAAGAAATTTTTATTTCATCTTCATACTTAAAATTTAGTGCATATTATTTTATGGTATTAATATTTAGAATAAAAGATACTTTTATGAGATTAGTCAAAATGATAAAAGAAAGTTTGATTTAAAACAGTATAAATCCAGAACTATAAGGTACTTTTACAAATAAAAAAAGAGTTATTTAATTTTATATTATATTTTTTAACAAAATTTTAAATCGCACTTGAAAAATTCCCTGACATTTTCAGGTATTTTCCCAGATTTTTTTTTTTACAGACGTTGAAGCTGACGAATCTTCAACAACAACAAACATAAATTTTAAACAAATTAATTCATCTTTAAGCTCAGCAGCTGAAATTGAAACAATAAAAAACACGAATTCTCAACAAAAATGTAATAGTTGATATTTAAACAAAAAAGGATTTTTATTTCAAGTCAAAAACAGATAAATTCAAACAAAAAACACGAATATTCAACAAAATAGTTGAATCCTCAACCAAAACAGATTAATTTTCAAATCTGTAGACTTGATTCAGTTAAAATTTTTACCAATTTCAATCACTGATAGATTAGTAAGTTTTACTGATTAATCACTAACAAAATAACTGATTCATAGATTTGATCATTTATTACAGGATATTCTAAAATAGTAGGGTTGTCCAAAAAAAGGCTTTATCTTTTTTCCTAAAATGTATCCCCTACAAACTGTTCTTTTTGGTGTAAAAATATCCCCTGAATTTTAGCAGAAATAAAAAAATATATTTAGGACTCACAAGTAAATTTTTGCAAAAAAAAATGCTTATTTTATTTTGCTTATTATACAAAAAAAAATTATTTTTGCAAAAATTGGTTTTAGAGACCTCGAAATATGTTTTATCGTTGTTAAAAACCTGCATGATGTATTTAACTAAAAATAAAACAATGGATGTATTCCAAATTAATATGATTCCTTAACAACGGCAATTAAAACAAATAACAAAATAAGCAATTTTTTGCAAAAATGGGCTTGAAAGACCCCTAAATATATTTTTTTACGTAGTGTATAGATACGACATTTTTTGCCGTATTTTAATTTTGTAGTCCGGCATTTTTTGCCCAATTTAAATTTTCTATTACGGCAACTTTTGCCGGACTTAAATTTTATAGTATGGAAAATTTTGACATCAACGATATTTCTTTTCACATTTCAAATTTTTTGGTATTAAGCATTGCTTTAAAAAATATTGATAACTTTATTGGTTAACGTCTAGTAGATCTATCATATCTCGAAGCCTTTTTATCTCTCCCTTCAAAAAATACTTGTTAGTTTCCCTTTAAAAAATACGCGTGTTAGTAACTGGTCACAGAAGTCTTTAAAAAATACTTTAATTTTAAAGCAATGCTGACTTCCAAAAAAGTTGAAATGCAAAAAGAAATGTCATTTATGTCAACATTTTTCAAAACTTAATATTCCTCATTTTATGATAAAATAGTACAATATTGTACTATTTTTCCAAAGTAGCAACAAATGTTATCGGAACAAAAAGTTCCTCATTGACACAAAAATTTGCCGGACTAGAAACTGTAAATACGGCAAAATTTACGGAGCTCAATACTCGACCTTTTTTTAAATAGTGCCAAAATACCTACTACATAGATTACTTATCACCATATAATAATGAAATTAATTAATAATACTAAAGACACAATTAATCATTTCTTAAATTTATTCCTAAAGTGTACGAGTTTGAATAATAACATAAACAAACTTTTATTTTATCATATTAAACATTCTCTTCATATTATTTTGCCATTTTAATATTTTGAATTTCCAGGTTTTCCCAGAAAAAAAAACATTTTTTTTAAAGAATGTCGTTGAAAACAAGATTTTTTTTTTACACACAGAAACAATAATCGCAATTTTTCAAAAAATGGATATCACGATTTTTTGGTTTACTCTTCAATTTATTCAAATATTGTACTAATGTTAAATACTGAAAAATAATTAAAATATTTTAATTGCAAAATGAGATTACTCTTCCATGAATGTAAATATTCTTTTGCAAAGTAAAAATGTACTAAAATTGCAAAAATTTTCAACAGTGAGTGAAAAACTTGTCTACAAAAAAAAAACACTGGCTTTTAACACTGTTGAAAAATAGAGATGCCACGATTGCAGAATTTTATTCGAAAGTCTCAGAATAAACAAAGAATCCTCGGAAATGACCAATGCCAGGAGAATGTCAGGAGTCAAACAGATACACCAATAGATAAAGCCCTTTCATAGGGGTTTTTGCCCCCGTAAAAGGACTTCCTGCTTGACAATTCTAGATCAGGACACGTAAGCATTTAGGAACACAATAAATGATAAAAAGCACGAAAAATAGAATAGTAAATAAAATAAGAGATTGAAAAAAGGAAAATTAATCGAATTCTAGAAGCAGCAGGAAGTCTTGCGTGGCGAGGAAGTCTGAATTTGGAGCTCGACAATAGACATAACCTGTCAATTTTGACCAAGTGGGGGTGGGGGGCGAGCCCGAGGCGAGGAGGCAAGAATCGTCAAAAAGCCCAGCTAAAACGTAAATGATATTTGTCGACAAAAGAAATCACAAAATCACATCACTCACTTTCCAGCAGGCTCGAGTGTTGCAACCGATGCACAACATGGAGTAAGAGTGTCCCTCAGGCATTTAATGACTGGGTTCGTTCCTCGGTGCGTCGTTGTTCGTATTTCTCGGTGCTGGTGCACTTGTAACCTGGCAAAACTGAGCGCGCACTGACTAATCCTGAATTTGCACTTTGAATTTGAAAAGAAATGTTCGATTCCATGAAACAATAATCCCAGAAGTTAGCTCGGGTATCTGCGAATGTAAGTTGCTTTCGTCTGTCTCACGCGCAACAATCGTGAAAGGCGACTTTATGGTCGGTCGCTAGGCTGAGCGTGACTCGATTCAACTCGAATATCACTTTTTTCGAGTGCGTTCGACCAGGAGCTTTAATAAGTAGTGGTTCAATTCAAAAGGTATATTGCGCACTATTTTGTATATTCTTTGTTTTTTCAAGTCCCTTTTTAGTATGAGAAAGCTGGGAGGACGGAGAGATAACGACGGCGACGACGGGCGAATGTTTTCATGATGGCGATCGTCCCATAAGCGAGCACTAGAAGCGAACAAGGAAGATTCAAGTCGATTTATGTTTCAAGTTTTAAGACTCGTGGACTTTGGGCGGATGAGCGAGTTCGAGAACAACGACCGACGGAGATGACGTTGACGACAAGGATGATGACAAGCGCAATCCACACTCCTGGCGATGACACAAAAGAGACAGACGAACTAACTAACACTCACGGACTCGCGCGCACGATTCCGGAATCCGGGACTGGGGAAATGAGAAGTGGAAGTGGGTTGACGTTGTTGATAAGTGATTAGAAACCCAGTGTTTTTTTTCCTTGTTTGGAGAACAACCGAGACTTCCTCGAGAGCTTGGAAGCTCGGCGTTCGGCGCTACGCGACCCGGCCCGATCCTTCGAAACACCACCAACACGAAAACCTTACTCCCGTCCTATCTCTAGAGTAAAAATGGTAGCGAACAACTCCCGAAAACAACCGAAGCGACTCGAGCCCGAGCATCAGGGCCGTGCCTATAAGAATGAGCTGGGGATGGTCAAAAGGTTGTCATGTCTCACTATCTTTTGTGTCCTCAAATTGTCAATTAATATTTGGATTAAGATAACTTTCTTTAAGACAATAAAGACATTGGCAAGACCAACCCGAGATATTTTTATACAATTTAATGGACGGATTTAGGAATTAGTTATATTTTTATTATTTCAATCAGTACTTTCAATTCTCTACGAAAAAATAGGGATGTGAGACCATAACACAATAAAACGTTTCATTAGACCAAAGTTTCAGAAACGTTCAAAGGCTTCACAACATATTTAATTTAATTTGAAATGCTTTAAATGTCTAACATTTCAAGTAAAAATATTACATTTCCAACAAAATAGTAGAAGTTTTGACCAATTCATTGAATTTTCAACCAAAAATATCAATTTTTAGCCAAGAAAATTCATTTGCTACCAAAAAAGAAGAATATTCAACAAAATATTTACATTTTCAACCGAAGAGTTGAATTTTCAACTAGAATGGCGAATCTTAAAAAAAAAAGAATGTTTAACAAATTAGTTCATCTTTAAACTAAGCAGTTGGACTGTTAACAACAAAACAACGACTTCTCAACGAAAAATGTATTAGTTGATATTTAAACAAAAAAAAGTAAATATTTATATTTTAAGTCAAAAACAGTTGAACTCATCCAAAAGACGAATTTTCAACAAAATAGTTGAATCTTCAACCAAAACAGAATGATTTTAATCAAATTAATCAATTAATTAAAATTTAATTACATAATTAATTATTCGAATAAGTAGAATTTTTCACCAATTTCAATCAGTGATTGAATTCTAGCTATGAATCAGTTATTTGCACTGATAAATTAGTCAGTTTTACTGATTTATCACTACAAAAATTTGATTCATACCTCGAATTCGGTCACTAATTAATATAAGTTGAAAAATTTACTGATTCAAATTTATACAGAACCAAACCCGTTGCATTTTTAACTGAAAAAAATTACATTTTACTGAAAGAGAAAAATTTTTAAACAAAAAAATAACGAATTTTCAACAAAATAGTTACATTTTCAACCGAAGAGAAGAATTTGTAAATAAAATGGTGAATCTTCAACCAAAAAATTAATTTTTAACAAATTAGTTCATCTTTAAGCTAAGCAGTTGGACTTTCAATAAAAAAGAACGAATTCTCAACGAAAAATGTAATAGTTGATATTTAAACAAAAAAATATTTTTATATCTAGTCAAAAACAGTTAAACACCACCAAAAAAGATTAATTTCATTTAAATAAAATTAATTAAAATTTTAATAATTAATAATTTGAATCAGTTAAAATTTTTACCAATTTCAATCAGTGATTGAACTTTAGCTATGAATCAGTTTTTTTCACTGATAAATTAGTCATTTTTTCTGATTTATCACTAAAAAATTTTATTCATACCTCGAATTCGGTCACTAATTATTAATATAAGTTAAGAAATTTACTGATTCAAAATTATACAGAACCAAACCAGTTGCACTTTTAATTTAAAAAAAAAATAATAATTTTACCAAAAGAGATGAACTTTCAAACCAAAAAGACGAATTTTCAACAAAATACTTACATTTTCAACTGACGAGATGAATTTTCAACTAAAATGGCGAATCTTCAAACAAACAAACAACATTTTTTTAAACAAATTAGTTCATCTTTAAGCTAAGCAGTTGAACTTCGAATCAAAAATATAATATTTAATATTTAAACAAAAAATATTTTCATATCAAGTAAAAAACAGTCGTATTTAACAAAAACAAACGAACTAAATAAATGTGAATCGTCCACCAAAACAAATTAACTTAAATAAAATAAATGAATTAAATAAAATTATTTAAATTTAATTAATCAATTATTAAAATCTCTCATCAATTAGTAAAAAAATGTATTGATTCAAATTTATAGAGAACCAAACAGTTGCATTTTTAACTAATAACAATTAATTTTGTACCAAAAGATATGAATTTTCAAACCAAAAAAGACGAATTTTTATCAAAATAGTTGAATTTTCTACCAAAAACACATTAATCAATCAAAAATAGCTGATTCACAGATGGAATTCGGGAATAGAGGGAAACAAACAGTTACACTTTTAAACAAAAAAGATTTTTCAGTCAAAACAAAATTTTCAACCAAATTGTTGAATTTTCAAGTCAATTTAAACCAAACAAATATTTTTATTTAAAATTAGAAACAGTTGAATTCATCCGAAAAGACGAATTTTCAACAAAATTTTAGAATCCTCAACCCAAATCAGATTATTTTTCAATCAAACATTTGCATTTTTAAACAAGAAAGATGAAGTTTCTAACAAAAGAAATGAATTTTTAAGCAAAAGAGATTTTTTTGATAACAAATGTAAAAAAGGTTTAGCAAATTGTTGAATTCTCCACAAAAAAAGATTTTTATCCAAATAGTTGAATTTTCTACCAAAATATTTGAACTAAAAAGAAAGTTAACAGCTGAAAATTCAAGAAAGTGAATTTTGTATAACAAATTGCATATTTACATAATTTTACATGAGGATTAATTGAAAAAAAAAAATTTGAACAACGTTGATTTTTTCGTAAACGGATCGCCATTGGCAAATGTTTTGGCAAATTAATATTCATCCAATGGTTTCTCAGTAGGAAATGTATGAGATTGAAAAAAGTCCAAACACTGATCATCTTGTAAGTCTTCAAAACTGCATTTTAAAATTATTTAAATTGAAAATGTACGCTTGACAATGAAGACTCAAAATGGAAATTTTTGAAAGTAATAAAAAATTTTAGAATTACGCGTTGTAAACTGAATGATTTCACAATTAAAAAAGTTAACAATTAAACTTAACATTTACAACGACAAAATTTATTTTAAATTGCACTTATCATGTGATAGGATAGATTTTTTTCTACTTTGTAAAATTTCAGGTAAAAAATAAATTCACTGCCATTTCCCGGGTTTTCCCAGTCCAGCGGCCACACTGAAACTGCCACTTTTTAGCTATTTTGAGTCCCATTTAATGGTTTAAGGGTAAGAGACCAGACAAATAGTTGAATTTAATTTAGTAAAGAAGTTTCGGAACCCAGCTTGAGTCTTTTCCGAAATGGGGACGGAGCTTTTATCACATATTAAACAATAGTTTCGTTTCTGAAAACGAAAAATACAAGAAAAAACCTTTCTCAGTTTCACTTTTAATTTTCCTACATTTTAATATGAAACTCACACACAAAGAAAATTAAAAAAAAAAAATAAATAAAATTCCAAAGGTTTTGATTGTCTTACGTTTTTTTTCGACGTTTGATTGTTATTGAATGACCATCTATTTTTTGAGATCTAATGAGGGAAACCAGCTGGGTTCCGAAACGTTATCTTTACTCAAATTCAACTATTTGTTTTTTTTTCTTTCAACTATTTCAACTATTCAACTATTCTTCTAAATTGAGTCTCATTTACATAAATATAAATTTTAATTATTTGATATCTTTGGGATTCAAGTGCAGTAGTAGAAGGGAGTCAGATAATTCTAGCTTCGTTACTGGGAGTATAAGCCTTAAGGCGTATCCACTAACTAAACTATACTATCGCATATCAACTACAACTACATATGCACTGAATCCAGCAGCACCGAAGAACTGAGGACGGTCTCTTTGAGCCTTGAGGCCAAGTGAAAACGCATAGAATCCCATTTTCCCCTATTGCACGTGTGAACAAAGATTTCCCCCACTGCCAAAGTGAACACGTGCTCGAGTCCGTCACTTTTCATGATGAAAATAATCTCTTTCTTCAGATCTCTAAATTTTTCCGCAAGACAGATAAAACATGAATTCAAGTCGGCCCAAAAACAGTAATTGGAATTGATTGCGCTCAAAGTGACCGCGAATCTCTCCAGGAGACTGACATCTTTCAAAATAGAACCAAAACTCCGCTTCTATGAAAATAAAATTGTACCCAACCTCCATTTATTTTATTTTATTATTATTATTATTTTTTTTTTTTTTTGACAACTTCAACACCTCTTTCTGCGAAGCATTTCTCGAAGCATGTCAAGCATTTTTAGGTCTGAAGTTTGATATCCCTCACCTTGACTGCATTTACTTTCCTTTAATCGCAGCCTTAGCTCAACTTTTACTTCCATTAAAATATGAAACCTGATAAACAAAAAGGATACGCGTAAGCTCACTTTACTAGCTTTCACACGTGTCGACAAATTTCAAATGAATCATCCATTGTATATTATCGCAATGATGCGCCTCACAATCAGTCAATGAAATGCCACGTTTCTGGAACGTCTGATTCTTAATAAAACAACCTTCACTCCAATTCATTTTTCCGATCGAATCCCAATTTTCAGACACTTTTTTGTACATTTGACAAATATCTATGGAAATAATTTAACAGACTATAAAAAAGTCAATTCATTCGAAAATTTTGCATTCCTCTATTTACTCAAAACTCTCACCTCTTGTTCAGCTTTCAAGATACCCAAAACCTAAGGGGTCGTTTTTAAATGAGGCTCTCTCTCTCTCGCTCTCAAGGGCTGCCACAGACTAACGTACTTAAAAAAAATATGGAAAAAGTGACTAATTTAAGAATAAAAGTGACTAAAAGTGACTATTACTTCCCAGTCTAAAATGCTCTCAAAACAGGGTAAATAGGGTGACTTTTCACGAAAATATGGGAATAAAATCTTTTAAATAAAATTAATGCAGGTACGATATTAAATTCAATTTACGCCGCTTGAAATTCCTAACTTTTTAGGTAAATATATTGCAATTTCAACAAAATAGATGAATTTTTAATCATAAAGATGAATTTTAAATCAAGAAGATAATTTTCTACTAGAAAAAAACACGATTTTTCGACAAAATACATGCATTTTCAACCAAATAGTTGATTACCTAAACGTTCAGTTAAAACCATCAATTTCAAACAAAGAGATAAATTCTGAACTAAAATGATAAATCTTCAACCAAAAAATTAGTCTTTTTACAAATTGGTTCAACTTTCAATCAAGTATTGGAATCCTCACAAAAACAGAGTGCTCATTTTCAATTAATAGTTGCATTTTTAACCAAAGAAGATAAATTTTCTATGAAAAGAGATGAGTTTTTAATAAAATAGATGAATTTTGAACCAAAAACATTAGTTTTTAACCAAGATGATAAATTTTCTACCAAAATCGAGGAATGTTCAACAAATACACGAACTTTCAACCAAATAGTTTAATTTTCACCCGAAAAGATGAAATTTCAACCAAGAAGATTAATTTTTACCGAAAAACACGAAATTTCAACAACATAGATGAATGTTCAACCAAATAGTTGAATTTTCTACAAAAAAGAAGACAAATATTCGATTGAAAATGGAATAGTAACATTTTCAGCCAAGAAAAATATTTTTCAACCAAAAAAACAACATATTTTCAACAAAATAGTTAAGTTTCAACTGGAATCATTTTTCAACCAAACAGTTGAATTTTTAACAAAATAAGATTAAATTTTGACCAGAAAAGATTATTTTCAACAAAAATTTAATTTTCGACCAAGCAAGCTAAATTTTCAACTAAATAGTTAAATTTTCAACCAAGAAAGATTAATTTTGTACCAAAAGAGATAAATTGTCATCAAAAGAATTTTTTCGAAGAAATTTGACTTTTAAGACTTTCTTACCAGAATAGTTGAATTTTCAAACCAAAAAGTAAGTTTCCAACGAAGAAAGATAGATGCCTTTTCTACCGAAAAAGATAAATTTTTAAGGAAATAGTAGTTGAAATTTCCACCAAATATTAGAAATTTTAACCAAAAGACATGAATTCGGAACCAAAAATATAATAGTAGACTTTTCAACAAGAAAATAAGACTTAAGAGTACAATAAAACTATTTGTAAAATTTGCAAGTCAAAAAGAGGATGTTTTTTGAAGACTGTTGAATTTTCAACCCGAAAATTTAAATTTGGAAGAAAAAAAACGTTCATTTAATTTAAGAAAGATGACTTTTCTATCAAAAAGGTGATTTTGTAATCTATAAGGTCAAATTTTTTACCAAAAAAGTTTAATTTCCAACAAAGAAAAAAAAACAATTGCATTCCATCCAAGAAGTGTAATTTTCAAACGAAAAAGATGAATTTTTTAGAAAACAGTTGACATTTCAACCAGAAAAATTGATTTTTAACAAAAAAATATTAATTTTCAATGCAAAAGGGCGAATTTTCTATTCAAAACAGTTGAGGTTTCGACCAAGACGACTTTTTAACAGAATACTTCAATTTTCAACCAAATAGAAGAATTTTTAACCAAAAAAGATGAATTCTGAAACAAAAATATAACAATAGTGAAAGAATGTGAAATCTGATATTGAACATCACTTGCATACCATAGATTACTATAGATGTCATACACACATTAATTAAATTTTCTCTTTTTTTTTTTTAGATAAAATCTAAAATGAGATGGATTAAAGTGACTAAAGTGACCTTTTCCTTAAAAAAAAAAAGTGACTACAGTATTTTTTTCTTAAAAAGGTGACTAAAAGGCAGCCCTGCTCTTTCTTCGTTTTTGTTTCAAGAAGGAAATCGTCAGAATCCTTTGTTGATGGGTGATTAATGATTAGTGTGCCGATGGCAATGACTTGAAAGGATTTTAGACGTAATTGCGCACATTGTTTTTTGTTCTAAGGTGATATCGAAATCCATACTCCTCGTCTTGTGGTCTCTTATTATATGTCAGAGAAGAACGCTCGACAACAATACTGCGCTGACGCACTTGTATTTTCAGATTACTTATCACCGTCTTTTTTCCCTTATTCATTGGGGCCTTGTTATACATGTTTTAATTTCTCCGCTCTTACAGAATACCGTTTAAAAATCGCATATTTCTCATTGTGGAAATAACTTATTAAAAAGCAAGTCTCTTTGGTACAATTTAGCGACCAACTAATGAAAATTAACTGTTTTATGTCATTTCAATCCGACGAGGTTTAAGTTTGGAACTTTTTTATTTATTCAGTCAGGGTAGCCGCAAAACACCATTGTCAAAATTCTCTAAAGAATTTATCATTTTCCCTAACCATTAACTTCAGAATGAATGAAAGAATTTTTTTAAAATCCATTGCATTCAAAAGAATTAGGAATAAATTAATAAGAATTCAAGGTGAATTCCAAATGAATTGCCAAATTTTTGTTTGAAAATTTCTTCAAAGCTTTGAAACCCTACGAAATCCTTCACTTCATGTGAATAAATTGATTATTTGAAATCCATTCAAATATTGTAAAATCCCGTGAAATTCTATGAAATCTGATATTTTCTAAAATACTGGAAAATGTATTAAAATACCTTAAGAACTTATAAAATTCTTTAAAATTCTCGGAAATCTGCTAAAATTCCTTGGAATTTTCCAAAACATTCTAAAATCTTAAAACTCCTTTGAAATCTCATCCAATTATTTACATAAATTAAAAATTCCTTGAAATCTTTCTAAATTCGCTACGATTTTTCAAATCTTTTGAAGTTTGCTACAATTTTTTAATCTTTTGAAATCCCTTGAAACTTTTCAAAGATCTTGATAATGCCTTGGAATCTTTTAAAATGCCCTGACATATTTGAAATCATTTGAAATCTTTTTTACATGACTTGAAACTTTTGAGAGCTCTTGAAAATTCCTTGGAATTTTTAAAAATACTCTAAAAATATTAAAAATCCTTTCAAAATATTGAAATCTATTGAAAATTTAGGAATCTTTTAAAATACCCTAAAAGCGTAAAATATTTCAAAAGAACTAAAAAAAAATCAGAAATAGGTGCAGACCTGAATTTAATAGTGTTTTATAACCCATGGGTTAATTTATTGAAAGAAAAATGATTAAAGAGATATTTTTATTTAAAAAATTGTCTACGATGACTTTATCTTAAAAAAATATTTTTAAAAAATGTAGTTAAATTTTCAACCAAAGAGTCCTTAACTAAAACATATTAATTTTTACACCGAAAAGAGGAATTGTCAACAAAGAAGTTGAGTTTCCAAAACGAAAACGTGAATTTTTAACAAAAAAACTTTATTTCCAACAAAAGCTGTTCAATTTTAAAGCTACACAAATGCATTTTCTATAAAAAATTGAATTTTCAGCCCAAAAGTATGAATTTTATACAAAATAAATCAAATTTCAACTAAATAGGACGAATTTACAAGCAAAACTGGTATAGTTACAATATCAGCTTTAAAAATTAATTTTTAACAACAAAAAAAAAAGGAATTTTTACTAAAATAGTTAAATTTTCAACCTAAGAAATGAATTTTCACCAAAAATGATAAATTTTCAACCAACAAAAATGAATTGTTAACCAAATAGTGGAATCTTCAAGCAAAAAGAAGAATTTTCTATGAAAATACCAATTTTCAACTATAAAAAGAACTAATTTTTAACAAAATATTTAAATTTTCAAACAGAATATATGAATTTTTACCCAAACAGTTAAATTTCCAATTGAAAAAGATGAATTTTCAACCAGCAAGATTACATTTCTACCAAAAAGATGATATTTCAAACAAATAGTAGAATCTTCGGTTAGAAAAATTAATTTTCAATTTTAAAAAACTAATTTTCATTAAAAGAATTAAATTTTCAACCAAAGAAATGAATTTCCACCTAAAATGACAAATTTTTAACAAAACAAAAAAATTGTTAACCAAACAGTTGAAACTTCAAGGAAAAAGAAAAATTTTCTATAAAAATACCAATTTTCACCTATAAAAAAGAACGAATTTTTAACAAAATATTTAAATTTTCAACAGAATATATGAATTTTTACCCAAACAGTTAAATTTCCAATTAAAAAAGATGAATTTTCAACCAGGAAGATTAAATTTCTACCAAAAAGATTATATTTCGACCAAATAGTAGAATCTTCAGTTAGAAAAATTAATTTTCAATTTTAAAAAACTAATTTTCATTAAAAGAATTAAATTTTCAACCAAAGAAATGAATT
>JAABKJ010000339.1:0-51955 GCA_011634705.1 Andricus grossulariae | reverse complement strand
ATGTTGTATGTCCTACTTCAGACCATAGAAAAGAATCTAGATGTTGTTAAAGATCCTTTATTACCAATTTGTCTACGTTTCGAGCACATAATGTTCTTCTCCTAATACTTTTCTTCTAATTCGTTTACCAAATCAGGGTCAATGTATAGATACAATATCGAGTAATATAATTGCAAAATCTGTTAGGATATTGAGATGTTTAATTTGATTTACGAATTCCCTGCTGTCTTTTACAATGTGCTGTGAAAGAGTAAATATCTTTTCAGGAATTGTTTTTAAGTATTATGATAAATTGCAGAGATGAACTTATAAAAGAAGCGACATATCGGTCAGGTAAATCAATTTTATGTAATTTTATCAAACCAAATAAAAGAGGTGGCTGTTTATCAGTGCATCTAAAAAAGTTATGTTCTTTCATCTATTGAAGAACTATCCAACCATTGTTTAGCCGTGATGTTAACTTCACACTGGATCTGTTTTGTATATTTTTTTATAATCTTGTCAGTTTGTTGATTATTGAATAGGTTAAGCATTTTTTAATCATGACCATCTTTCATAGATACTATATCAAGCATCATAATTCCAACATTTTCTGGGGATATTGAGATGTTTAATTTGATTTCCAAATTTCCAGCTTTCTTTTACAATGTATTGTGAACGACTAAATATTTTGCTAGGAATTGTTTTTAGGTATTGTGAAAAATTGTATAGGGATGAACCTATAAAAGAAGCGACAGGTCTTTCAGGTAAATCAATTTTATGTAATTTTATCAAAGCAAAGAAAAGAGGTGGCTGTTCATTAGTGCATCTAAAAAAGTTATGTGCCTTTATCTGTTGAAGAACTATCCAATCATTCTTTAACCATGATGTGAAGTTCACACTGAATCTGTTTTGCAGGGTTTTTTATTATCTCTTAAATTTGTTGGTCATTCAAGAGGTTTATCATTGGTTGATTATGATCTTCTTTCCTAGATACTATATCAAGTGATATAATTCCAAAATGTTTTGGGGATATTGAGATGTTTAATTTGATTTGCAAATTCCCAGCTGTCTTTCATAATGTATTGTGAACGACTACATATTTTGTTTAGGAATTGTTTTTAGGTATTGTGGTAAATTGTACATGGGTGAGCCTATAAAAGAAGGGACAGGTCCGACGGGTGTATCAATTTTATGTAATTTTATGAAACCAGAGGAAAGAGGTGGCAGTCCAGTAGAGCATCTAAAGAAGTTATGTTCCTTTATATATTGAAGAAGTATCCCACCATCCTTTAGCCATGATTTTTAGTTCATAAAGGATTTTTTTTTATAGGGTTTTTTATAATCTCGTCAGTTTGTTGATCAATCAATAGGTTTAGCATTGTCTTATTATGATCATCTTTCATCGATACTATATCATGTGATATAATTGCAAAATGTTTTGGGGATATTGAGATGTTTAATTTGATTTATGAATTCCCCGCTATTTTTTACAATGTATTATGAGCTAGTACAAATTTCGTCAAAAATATTTTTGGTATTGTGAAAAATTGTATAGGGGTGAACCTATAAAAGAAGCGACAGATCTGTCGGGTAAATCTTCTTCATGTAATTTTATCAAACCAGAGGAAAGAGGTTGCAATCCATTAGTACATCTGAAGAACTTATGGTATATTATCAATTAAAGAACTATCCAACCATTCTTTAGCCATGATGTTAAGTTCATACTGGATTTGTTTTGTAGGGTTTTTTATAATCTCGTCAGTTTGTTGATCATTCGCTAGGTTCAGCATTTTCTTATTATGATCATCTTTCATAGATACTATATCAAGTGATATAATTGCCAAATGTTTTGGGGATATTGAGATATTTAACTTGATTTACGAATTCCTAGCTGTTTTTTACAATTTACTATGAGCTACTACAAATTTCGTTGAGAATTATTTTTAGGTATTGTGAAAAATTGTATAGTGAACACAGAAGAGAGGTGGCAGTCCATTAGTGCATTTGAAGAAGTTATGTCATTTTATCAATTGAAGAACTATCCAACCATTCTTTAGCCATGTTGGTCATTCTAAAGGTTTGGCATTTTCTTATTGTAATCATGTTCCTCTATAATTATTATGGTATTAACTTTGCCTTTACGAGATATAAGGACACTCAGAGAAAAAGTTGTCTGGAAACAAAAGCATCGTCCTCTTGCCTATTTTGTTTTTAACCACTTGAATATCTTTTTTACACAATCAGAATTATTGGGCTGCCAGATTAGGTGAAGTTGCTCACCAAAGGATAATGTTTGCTGCTAAAAAATTGTTTTTGAGACAAATGAAATTGCTTTTAACCTACATAGTTTGATGTTATATGACATATTTCAGACCATAGAATAGAATCTAGATGTTGTTGAAAATCTTTCATTATCGATTTGTCGACGTTTCGAACACATAATGTTCTCCTCTTCAGGACAAAGTCAATTATTAAAAAATATCCATTCAATTCCAAATCACTTTTTTTTACAAAAATTGTTTCAGAGAATCATGCTAAATTTTCTATCTCAATCTCTTCTTCTCATTGCTCTGTGAAGAACAATAAAAAATTGAATTTTAATGTGAAATTAGATAAAAATAACAATTTGTTAAATTTCAAACTTAGCGACAAAAATAAGGTTAAGAAATTGAGAATGATGTATATTTACCAAATTATTAAAATTTCTTATGTTTAGGTTATGAATAAATGAAAATGCTCATATTTACTGATTGCAAATCGATCCAATACATGATTAAAGTTGATAAATAAATTAATAAGAAACTTTTGTGAAAAGGAGACAAAACTTGCGTTTTGCTTCATTGTTCACATACAATACGAGAAACAAAGACTGAAAAACATAATGAAACAAAGAACAAATATAACACTTACGTATCATTATATCTAGAACAGGGTTTCCTAATTAAACATTAACTTTAGTAACAAAACATAAAGAAATAATAATTATCAACAATTAATGAAAAATTATTGTTACTAAATACTATTGTTTACCTATTACATATAAACAAAGAATAGAATGACATAATATTTTTGAATTTCGAAATGTAAAAGAAAATGAAACATAAAATTCATCAATTTGAAACGTTCTTAAAAGATGAACTGTTAAAAACATAAATAAAAAATTGTCATTAATACTTAAAAAGCAAGATTGAATTATATATTAAGTTAAGCATATAATTTTATATACTACATCTGTAAGTTGAAAAATATCTAGAAAGTCTTTGCCTAAATTTATAAATTTATCTAGTTTTGAATCAATCCTAAAAGTTGATGTAATATTAAAATCCTTCAAAATTTTTTTAATTTCAAAAGACAACTTACCATGGAAAGGAATAGAAACTGAAGGTTCATAAATAAAATTATTAAATTTGTTTCCGTTTTCTTGTTTAGATAAAGAATATTTCATTTTTATATTGTTTATTGATATGTGTTTGAATAAATTCTATTGGATAATTATTTAAAGAAAGTGGTTTTTGGTAAATTCAATGTTTGATGCCTGAATTAGTTTTTATAACTTTAGCATTTAAGAAAGGAATAGAATTATTAATTTCAATATTGTGTGTAAATTTAAGTCTACGATGATAAGAATTAAATTTATTAATAACTTAATGTTATTTATTTTCTGGTAAAATAATGAAGTATCGTCGACATATCTGAAATATTTATGTATGGAAAAATCTGAAATTTTTATGAAAGTAGATTCCAACTCTTGCATAATTGAATAATTTTCAACGAAATTTATAGTAGCTCACAATACATTGTTAAAGACATCTGGGCATTTGAAAATCAAATAAAACATCTCAATGTCCCAAAAGATTTTGCAAATATATCACTTGATATAATAGCTATGAAAGATGATCATAATTAGAAAATGCTGAACCTATTGAATGATTAACAAACTGACGAGATTATAAAAAGCCCTACAAAACAAATCCATTATGAACTTAACATCTTGGCTAAAGAATGGTTGGATAGTTTTTCAATTGATAATATAACATAACTTCTTCAGATGCACTAATGGACTGCAACCTCTTTCCTCTGGTTTGATAAAATTACATAAAAAAGATTTACCCGACAGATCTGTGGCTTCTTTTATAGGTTCACCCCTATACCATTTTTCACAATACCAAAAAATAATTCTTGACGAAATTTGTAGTAGCTCATAGTACATTGTAAAAAATAGCGGGGAATTCATAAATCAAATTAAACATCTCAATATCCCGAAAACATTTTGCCACTATATCACTTGATATAGTATCGATGAAAGATGATCATAATCAGAAAATGTTAAACCTCTTGATTAATCAACAAACTGACCAGATCATAAAAAACTCTACAACCAAATCCAGTATGAACTCAACATCATGGTTAAAGAATGATTGAATAGTTCTTCAATTGATAAAAGAACATAACTTCTTCAGATGCACTAATGGACTGCCACTTCTTTTCTGTGGTTTCATGAAATTACATAAAATTGATTTACCTGACAGATCTGTCGTTTGTTTTATAGGTTCACCCCTATACAGTTTTTCACAATACCTGAAAACAATTCCTAACAAAATATTTAGTCGTTCACAATACATTGTAAAAGAAAGCTGGGAATTTGGAAATCAAATTAAACATCTCAATATCCCCAGAAAATGTTGGAATTATGATGCTTGATATAGTATCTGTGAAAGATGGTCATAATTAAAAAATGCTTAACTTATTCAATAATCAACAAACTGACAAGATTATAAAAAAATATACAAAACAGATCCAGTGTTTGATTGATTTACCTGGCAGATATGTCGCTTCTTTTATAAGTTCATCTCTGCAATTTATCACAATACTTAAAAACAATTCCTGACAAGATATTTACTCGTTTACAGCACATTGTAAAATACAGCAGGGAATTCGTAAATCAAATTAAACATCTCAATATCCCAACAGATTTTGCAATTGTATTACTCGATATAGTAGCGATACATTGACGTGATTCAGTAAAGAAATTAGTAGAAAAGTATTAGGAGGAGAACATTATGTGCTAGAAACGTAGACAAATTGGTAATAAAGGATCTTTAACAACATATAGATTCTTTTCTATGGTCTGAAGTAGGACATACAACATCAAACTATTCAGGTTAAAAGAACTTTCATTTGTCCCAAAAAGAATTTTTATCAGCAAAATTTATCCTTTGGTGACAAACTTCACCTAATCTTGCAGCCCAATGATTCTGATTGTGTAAATAAGATATTCAAGTGGTTTAAAACAAAACAGGCAAGAGGACGATGCTTTTGTTTCAAGACAAATTTTTCTCTGATTATCCTTATAACTCGTGCAGACAAAGGTAATACCATAATTATTCTAGAGAAAGATGATCACAATAAAAAAATGCTAAACCTCTTGAATGACCAACAAATTCAAGAGATTAGAAAAAACCCTGCAAAACAGATACAGTATGAACCTAATATCATTGTTAAAGAATAGTGGGATTGTTCTTCAATAGATAAAAGAACATAACTTCTTTAGATGCACTAATGGACTGCCACCTATTTTCTGTGGTTTGATAAAATTACATAAAATTGATACAAATATCAGACCTTTCACTTCTTTAATAGGTTCATCTCTATACATCTTATCACAATACATAAAAATAAATTGTCAAACAAATTTGTAGTAGCTCAAAATACATTGTTAAAGATAGCTGGGCATTCGTAAATCAAATAAAAATCAAATATATTATCTATACATTGACCCTGATACAGTGTACAAATTAGTAAAAAATTATTAGGACCACATTGAAAACCATAAAAAATTAAATTTTCAACAATTTCGTCTCGCCTTTTCGCTTAAATGCGAACTGTCTTGATAGAACCCTATAAGAAAATCCAAATCTCTTTTTTGTAAAGGCTCGTATTACATTTTCGGGTCCGAATTCATCTCGTTTGGTTAAAAATTCTTCTATTTATCTGTAAATATTGGGTCAAAACTTCAACTACTTGGTTAAAAAATGAAGCACTTAATTCAACATTTTTTTTTTGATTGAAGATTCATCGCTTTGGTCGAAAACTTCAATGTTTCATTTAAAAAACTTCTGCTCGCTGCAAAACGTGGAGATTTGATGAAAACCGACTAAGTCAAATTTTAAATAAAAACCCATACCTTCTCATTAGGATGAGAATGTCAAAATTAATCTTCTTGGTAAAAAAATCATCTTCTGGGTTGAATCTTGAACTCTTGTATTGAAAACTCATTTTTGTTGTTGAAGATTCGCCATTTTAATAGAAAATTCATCACTTCGGTTGAAAATTGAATTTTTTATTAAGATTCGTTTTTTTCGATTAAGAATTATTTTCATGACTACAAATATAATCATTCCATTTTTAGTTGAAAATTGATATTTTTATTTCAAAGCTGATATCTTCTAGTTGAAAATTCAACTATTCATTTATAATTTTGTTGAGTATTTATATTTTTTAGCTGAAAAATTAACTACATGGTTTAAAGTTGAACTAATTTTAGAAACCAAATTTTATTTTCTGTTGAAGATTCAATATTTTAGTTCAAAATTCATATTCATGGCCAAAAAAGGGGCTTAATTTGGATTCTTTTATAAAATTTAACTTCTAGCTTGAATATCAGAGTTTCACGATCAGTTTTATCCAAATTTGGCTTTATTTTGAAAATATAAAATATTATTGTATTTCGAAATACGACAATTCTGTTTCCAATTTGTTTCTAACTCATTGGGGTGATAGTTTTTGATTGTGGATGACCAGAAAAGGGACTTAATTTGGGTTCTATTAGAAAATGTAACTTTTAGGTTCAATGGCGGAGTTTCGTGGTCAGTTTGATCCAAATTGGGTTTTATTTCGAAAATCGAAAATATCTTGTCTGCGAAAACTAAAAAATTAGATTAAAATTTTTTTCTGACTTTTCAGGATAAAAGTACCTGGGCTAAAGTAGAAAATTTATCTAAAACGACGGATTTCGCTAAAACGTGAAATATTATATAAATTGTGATATCAGTTTTAACGAATTTGGTAGAAACATTTTTTTCGCGAAACCTACTCTAATGAAATGTAAATCTTTACGAACGATAAGCTTCACGCCGGTTTTTTTCAAGATAAAGAACATAGGATAGATGTATTGTTTATTCAATGACGCACTAAAATATTCATTGGTTACATTGTTCATGCGATTCTCCATTAATATATTTATCAGTTTTACCACAGATTAGAAAATATGAGGATTTTTCCCACTCTCTTATCATCCTTAGCGGTGATCCTCAATTCTATTGGTGAGTATAATAATATATTTATAATTCTAAATACACTTTTTAAGCTATACACAAATCAGAATGAATGCGTACCATATGGGACGCTCCAAACTTAAAGGTAGCATGCCATACGGGTCTAATCCACAAATGTTCAAAAATGAGATTATTGAATGAAAAAATCAAAAAATTCTAATACAGATTCTGACGAAACGATTTTTCTATAACCTAATTTTTCAAGTTTTTTTTTTTGCGTTTGCATGCCATTAGGGACTAACTGTGAATTTTCGTGAAGGCCCCTAAGCGCATGCACGTTTGCATTAAGCTAAAGAACTGATGACGTCTGAGCAGTTTCGAAGCCGAGAGTAAATTCTCATTTAAAACAAAAAATTGAAAACTGGATGTTTAATCGACGTCCAAAGTTCTCTTTATCACGTTCAAACGTTCTTCTCGAGCGAAAAAAATTCCCTCTCCATTTTATCAAAACCTGATACACTGGGAATCCCATTTAAGTAGCGTCCATTCACGTTGTTTCGAGAATTGATGCCGCGGCGGTTTCCTGATGTAGGAGCCGCGGGACCTAAAGTGGCTCAGTCAAGCGTTAACGTTCGGAGCGAGCGAATGTTGTGTTCGCTTTAAGTGAAGGCCATTCGGGGCCATGCCCGAAGTCGCACTTACATGGGATTTCCAGTGTATTATTCCAGAAATCTTCATAGGAAGCTGCAACTCGACGAAGCTACAAACAGTCAGGGGTATATAAATCGTTTTTGGTTGAATTTACTGCGTGGTAAAAAATATTTTTTCTAATATGGAGACAAGTGTAAAATAAATATTTAAGGAAAATGAGGAAGGAAGTTTGCTATTTCACGTTAAAATAAATGTGTTTTCCGCTTATGTATTTTAAAAATTTGCGGGCCGCTGAGCATCCCGTTTTAAAGGAGAACTTTCTCTTGGATAATCGGTCCAGAAACTCTGTCGCTTGCTTGATTAAACCATTCGAAGAGAGCAGCATCCAAAAAAACGTTAATATTTTGAAACTATGTATGCATAAGCGAAACAGTTTGCAAAACCTCTACCCGCGGCGCGGCGTCAATTCTCGGAATGATTAACTCCGGAGACCCTATCTTCGAGGTTCACTGTATTTAGTTGAAAATTCATGGAAGGTTAATGGATACCATGGCTGGTTGGATAATCCTCTCTCCGCGAGAAAAAAATATGCCAGACAAGAAAATTAGAATCCGTTACAATATTATCAAAAATAAGGTAAATTATATCTTCTGTTTCTTATTGCAGAATTGAGCGCGCAGTTCGATTGCTTACCTAATGGCGCTCCTATTCCGTATAAGTCTAACTCTCCTGACAAACATCATTCGCCTGAAAGGTCTCTTCCATTTATTGATTTAATTTTTTGATTCAATATATTAATATATCTATTATTCATATTTTTATTTGTCAGAAATTGGGTATTTAATCATAGTTTATAATAAGATTAAGTTTTTTATTTTTATATTTATTATAATTACACATAATATTTGATTTTGCCAGACCTCATTCTTCTCCTGCCGAACCTTCTCTTCGTGCCAGATCCAGGTCTCCTCCTGTCAGACCACATTCTTCGGCCACGTCTTCTTCTGTCGGGTCTCCTCTTCGCTCTTTTTCATACACACTTGGATTTGAACATGATGAACTTAAATTTGTTCGGCTTATTCCTAAAGCGAATGCTAACCGGCAATTCGAAATTGGAAGATACACTTTTCCTCAAGATAAACAACTTCAATTGAAAGGAAATGATAATCGCCTTGAGCCTGTGCCAACTGAAGAAAAAATGGTATTATCAATGAGCAATGGTGACGTCTTTGCAATATTTGATAGAAATAAGACAATTCTTCGTGGTATATATATATTAAGTGGTCAGATTTCACATTTAACTTCAAGACGGGTGAAAATAAACATGCACAGTGGCGCTATTACAGACATGACTTCAGAAGAAATAAAGGATTCTCCCTTAGGAAGGCATCGCCCAATCTCAACGAATTTTAGAATAGTAAATGTAAACAGCATTCCAGACCAGTAATTTCTATTTTTTTTTTCAAAATAAAAATCTGGCTAACAAACTTGACCTTCATTTTGAGACACTTGAAGAGTATACCAAAGACTAATTCAATTTTAAGTGATTTTTTTTGATTCAGAACAATTAATTTAAAGAGAATGTTTACGAAGATTTAACAATATTTCAAAAAATTGTCAAAACAGGCCTGGAAGATTTTTAGGCAATGACGGGGGTAATTCGAATTCATTACGTCGCATTATTTAACATATTTTGTTAAAATTATTAGACTAGATTTAATAGAAAATAATAATACATAATATGAGTATAATAATAATAATATTTATATTTAGTTTACGTTTAGATTAAATTGTAACTAAATACTCTTTATTACTTTATACATTCGTAATTAGGCTACCTGCGCGTAATTCGTATAAATAAATTAAGTAAATTAAATTCCTTCAAATCGCTTGAAATTGTTGCAATTCGTAGAAATCCCTTCACATAAAATTTGCTGCATTCCCTGAAGTACTTTGTGACAGTCGAAGGCCAGAAAAGAGACATTAAGGTAAGAGCTTAAACGCAAAATATATGAATTCTGATATCAGATTCAACGAGTTTAGTAAATACATTTTTATCTCGAAAATAATTGTAATGCAATGTAAATATTTGAGAATGACACGCTTGACGACCAAAATTTTTAAGATAAAGTCAACAGAACAGATGTACACTAACATATTTATTACTCAGATTATTGATCGAATTCTCCATTAACATACCAATCAGTTTTTCCCCGAATTTACAAAAAATGGGAATCGTTTTTACTCTCGTATTATCCTCGGCCCTTATCCTCAGTTTTATTGGTGAATATAATAATATAATATATCTATAATTTTCAGTAGGTACATTTATTAAGTTATACGCAGATCAGAATTTGTGCGATTTAAACTACGTTCTATTTCAATTGCTATTTTCTTTCAAACTTAACTTTAGTTTGTCAAATTTGAATTTTAAATTTTTCGTAAAATTTAAAATGTTGTTGTCGCTTGCTTGATTAAACCATTCGAAAACAGGAACATCCAAAAGCACGTCAATATTTTGAAATTATGCATGCATGAGCAAAAAACTTCAAGTGGGAAGCACGCACTTCTGCGCAATCGCATATTGCATGTGATGCAGTTTCATAACCATAACCCATATCCGCGGCGCGGCGTCAATTCTCAGAATGATTAACTTCGGGGAACCCTATTTCCGGGGTTCAATGTATTTGATTGAAATATGTTTTAATTATGATCATTTTAAAGTGACCGATCATTGCCAAATGTGGCAAGTCACTATACCCATTACCCTATTTTGTTGAAAATTTGCCTTTTTTGCTAGATGATTAACTTTCTCAACAGAAAATGCAACTATGCTTTTTTCGGTAGACAATGTATATTTTTAGATTGAAAGTTCAACTTTTTGTAGAAAATCAGTTTTTTGTCTTGATTCGTATTTTTGGTTGAACACCAATGTTTTTCATTGAAAATTAAAATATTTCTCGGTGGTAAGATTTATCTCTTTGGTTTTTTATTGCAGAATTGAGTACGCAGTTTGATTGCTTACCTAATGGCGCTCCTATTCCGTATAAGTCTAACTCTCCTGAAAGACGTCATTCGCCTGAAAGGTCTCTTCCATTTATTGATTTAATTTTTTTAATCCAATATATTAATATAGCTATTATACATAGTTTGATTTGTCAGTAATAGGATATTCAATCATAGTTTATTATTAGTTTAAGTTTTTTATTTGAATATTTATTATAATTACACATAATATTTGATTCTGCCAGACCTCATTCTTCTCCTGCCGAACCTTCTCTTCGTGCCAGATCCAGGTCTCCTCCTGTCAGTCCACATTCTTCGGTCACGTCTTCTTCTTCTGCCAAGCCTTCTCTTCGCTCTTTTCAATACGCACTTGGTTTTGAACATGATGCACTTAAATTTGTTCGGCTTATCCCTAAAACGAATGCGAACCGGCGATTCAAAATTGGAAGATACACTTTTCCTCAAGATACGCGAATTCAATTGAAAGGAATAGATAGTCGCCTTGTGCCAATTCCAACTGAAGAAAAAATGGTATTATCAACGACCAATGGTGACGTCTTTGCAATTTTTGATAGAAATAATACAATTCTTCGTGGCATATATATATTAGGTGGTCGGCTTTCACATATAACTTCAAGACGGGTGAAAATAAACATGAACAGTGGCGCTATTACAGACATGACTTCAGAAGAAATAAAGGATTCTCCCTTAGGAAGGCATCGCCCAATCTCAATGAATTTTAGAATAGTAAATGTAAACAACATTCCAGACCAGTAATCCCATCCTTAAAAATCTGCTTGCTGCGCGGGTATCATCTCATCGGTGATTGTTAATTCTCTTTTGTTAAAACTCCTTCGGCTTTAACGAACACATTCTTATAACATATTTCGTGCTTCGTACTCGATTTTTCATTCTCAGGTACCCTGAAAAATGTATCATATCAATAAATTTATATTATTACAATTCGTAATATGCATTGGTTTTGAAACATATGTATTTTCATTTTCTTGTTTTTATGATTAAAAAAAGTGCGCATAATATGAGAATAAAAAAAAAACTATTTTAATCATTGAATATTTTATTGCAACTTGTGTCCTTTTACCATAAAGGTAGTTTGTTTATCTCTAATGTATTCTTATAAAAAAAGTTTATAAAAAATTTGTAGATCTGTTTTGGATGAGCAATTTTTGTCTATTCATCTTTATACTTACCTTGCGTAATTTTTCGAAAGATTTAATTTTTCTATTTTTATCGCTATTTTTTACGAATAAAACAAAAACTATGCATCCTACCAAAAAGTGATTCTTACCAAATTTTTAGATCTTTTTTATATGCACAATTTTTGTTTGTTCATCTTTTTTCATATCTTGCATAGATTGTTGCTAAGAACGTGATTCCTTGAAAAATTTAAGGTGATTATTTATTTAGAACAATTAATTTAAAGGGAATGTTTAGAAAGATTTAACAATATTTGAAAAAATTGTCTGAAAATATTTTAAAACTTTGAAAGATTGCCGAAAATTTATCAAATATTTTTTCAATTTCTTCAAAACTTCTACAAGTCCTAAACATCTTTTAAATCGCCTTGAATTTTTACGAAAATTTGGTAAAATCTTGAAAAATATTATATTTAAGCAAATGATCACTGTAGACTTTTATTAGCATTACGTCGCATCATTTAACATATTTATTAAAATTATTATGATATCAGGTTCAACGAATTTCGTAAGTACATTTTTATCTTGAAAATAACTGTGATGAAATATAAATATTTGAGAACGATACCCTTGACGCCCAAAGTTTTTAAGATGAAGTCTTTAGAACAGATGTATTATATATTCAATGAAGCACTGACATATTTATTAGTCAGATTATTGATACAATTCTCGGATTTAAAAAAAATGGGAATCACTTCTACTTTCGTACCTCGGCGCTTATCCTCAAATTTATTAGTGATTATAATAATATAATATATCTATAATTTTCAGCACGTACATTTTTTAAGTTATACGCAAATCAGAATTTCTGCGATTTAAACAACGTTCTATTTCGATTGCTTTTTTCTTTCAAACTTCAATTAAGTTTGTCCGATATGAGAACGAATTTAATATTAATTTATTGCCGCCAAATCCTGAATGTGTTATAAATTCCAAAAGTATCCACATAGATCCGAAATACATACCATATGGGACGCTCCCAACTGAAAGGTAGCATGCCGTAAGAGCCTCACCCTCAAATTTTCGAAAATAAGATTATTGGCTCAAAAAATAAAAAATAAATTCTAATACACATCCTGACGAAACGATTTTTTTATAATCTTATTTTTTAATTTTTTGCGTCAGCATGCCATGGGAAACTAACTGTGAGCGCATGCGCTCTCTCATCAAGCTGGAGAGCTAATAACGGCTGAATATCTTTTATCTTTTAATTCTAAATTAAATTTTTTATCACCGTCGAAAGTTTTTTTTTTTTTATCATGTCCCACTCCTTTTACTCAAAATCTAATAATATTTTTTAATCGAAATTTTTTTCTATCGACTCAGGAATTCAGTAGCTAGAAAGTAAATCCTCACTTTTTATATATTAAAAATTTAATTTTTCATCACCAAACAAATTTAAGAAACCATGCGCCTCGAATGGAAGAAATGTTTTTCCGTAAATTTTCTAGGCGCTAAATAAAATTTTTCAATCAAATTTTTCGGGGTTCAATTCAACATGGTTAAAAATTAAAACACTTAGTTGAAAGTCGAACTACTATGTTTCAAATTTATGTTTTTATTCGAAAATTCATTTCTTTGGTGAAATATTTTACTATTTCGATGAAAATTGGTTTCCTATTTACTTTAGTTGAAAATTTATTTTGTTGAATAAAAACATAACTATTTGATTGAAAATTAATGTATTTTGTTAAAAATTCACCTTTTTGACATAAAATTAATCTTCTTGATTGAAAATTGATCTTCTTGGTGAAAATTAATTTCTTTGGTTAGAAATTAAACTATTTTGTTGAAAATCC
The DNA here is from genome assembly GCA_011634705.1 of Andricus grossulariae. Classification (NCBI taxonomy): domain Eukaryota; kingdom Metazoa; phylum Arthropoda; class Insecta; order Hymenoptera; family Cynipidae; genus Andricus; species Andricus grossulariae. Next base: position 38,026 of record JAABKJ010000339.1, on the reverse strand, counting down.
GTTTTTTTTGTTTACAAATTTAACTATTTTGTTGAAAATTAATTTTATTTGCTTGAAAATTAATTTTCTTTTACTGAAAATTTAACTGTTCTACTCAAGTTTTAAATTTATGATTCTGGGTGGAAATTCATTTACCTGGTTAAAAATTCAACTGTTTTGTTGAAAAATTATATATTTTGTTAAAAATACTAATTTTTCGTAAAAAATTAATCTTATCGGTTGAAAATTTAACTTCTTGGTTTAAAATTTATCTTTTTAGTAAAAATTAATTTCTTTGGTTGAAAATTTCACAATTTTGTTGAAAATCTGTTGTTTTTTTTGCCAAGAAATTTATCCTTTTGAGTATAAAATTTAACTATCTGTTTCAAAATGCATGTATCTTGTTGAAAATTCATCTTCTTTGGCGCAAAGTTAATCTTCTGCATTGAAAATTTATCTTTTTGGTAAACATTGATTTCTTCGGTCTAAAATCCAACCATTTTGTTGAAAATACATTTTTTTAAAAGAAATTTATCCTTTTGAGTGTAAAATTTAACTATTTGCTTGAAAACTTACATATTATATTGATTATTCTTTTTTTTATAATAGATAACTAATTTTTGTAACTGAAAATGTATCTATTTAATTTTTGGTAGAAAATGCATATTTTCGGGTTGAAAGTTCAACATTTACGTGAAAAAGATTTTTTTTTTTAGATTTAAAATTCAAGAATTTTTTCAAAATTATTTTTTTTCTAAAAATTAATATTTTTAAGTTGAAAATTCAATTGCTTTGTAGAAAGTTCTGTTTTTTGTTTGTTTTGAAAATTGAACATTTTGGATGAAATTCGTTTTCCTTATTGACTGAAGATTCTTTTTTGGTTAACAGTTCAACTTTTTTGTTGAAAATTGCTCTTTTTGGTCAGAAGATTAATCTGTTTTCGTTGAGGCTTCCACTGTTTGGAGAAAATTTGTTATTTTTCCATTTTTGATCAAAAATTTACCGTTTGACTCAAAAACTCAAACTTTTGAGATAAAACTTTATGTATTTAGTTTAAAATTTGCCTTTTTAGGTAGAATATTGATCTTTTTAGTTTAAAATTGTTCCCTTTGTATGAATAATCAGATATTTGCTTAAAAATGCATCTGTCTTTCTGATAATGCAATACCTATAAGTAGTAATACATGTCGATTTATTATTTTTTTCCATTAAAAAATTTGCTTAAGCAACATCCTCTAAATCACCCTCTCCCCACACTTATAAGATCGTTTTTCCTTCGGAAGACTAAGTATCATGGATTTAGAATTGTATATAAATCCTAGAAATTTGCATTCTTGACCAGGATTTATATTGCTCTTTTTCAAATTTATTATAAAACCCAGACTTTCTAAAACTTCTCGTGTTACTTTAATATTATCATAGCATTCTTACGGAGAAGTTCCCAATAAAAGAAAATCATCCAGGTAAACAACCGAACAATAACCTAAACCTCTCAAATGGGAAAGTACAGGTTTAATGATTTTAGTAAAAACTTTAGGAGCTGTATATAAACCAAAAGGCAAACATGTAAACTGATAAAAAGTCCCATAAAATTCAAACCTCAAAAATTTTCTATGCAATTCAGCAATTGGTACCAAGTAATATGCATCTTGTAAATCTAGTGTTGCCACAAAGCAATTATGATCAATAAGGTTAATTGCAGTTCTATAATCTCCAAGCTTAAAATGTTCTGGTTCAATGAACTTATTTAGATTTTTAAGATTTGAAATAAATCTAAAGGTACCATCTGGTTTTGGAACAAGAAAGAATGAAGAAATAAGAAGATCAACTAAGTTGGTAAAAACTTCAATGTCCCCTTTTGACGTGAGTTGATGAATTAATATATTAATATTATTTTTGTCAACATTTGACCAATTTGGCTTAGGCACATGTGTACACTGACAAGCAATTGAAGCAAAAGGTATTTCATAACCTTGATCCAAGGTAAAATCCTAGAGTCTGATGTTAGGGTCTCCCAATTATGAAAAAATGCACGTAATCGTCCAGCAATTTTACGTCCAGAATTATTTAATATCTCCTCATTGAGTACCTCGTAGGTTCCTTCGTCGTTTCCCTCAAGGAGTCTCTCCTGAATTGAGTTTTGGAATGAGGATCCTGTTTCCTGTAATTTCTGGGAGGATCCGCAGACATTTTTTTCTGCCCGCCCAGCATCGATGGGTAAGATTTGTTTTGCGGACGGGGCCGGCCTTTGAAGTTTTTTTGAATTTCGTGGATGCTGGTTCTTTCTTGATTTTAGAGTCTTAGAAGTGTTCTGTAAAACCTTAGCTGACTTCAAATTTTCTGCTAAATCTTTGACAAATAAAAACTCGTCATTTGGTGTTAATTTTAAAGCATCCCTCGAAGTTGAATTTAGGTGGGTCAAAATGAGGCTTCTTCTGACCTGAAATTCATTATTTTGAAGACCAGCGAGTAAACGGCAAGAATCGCTTAGAGCTTCTATCAGAGGAATTTCAGTAATTGAATCCCCTTGTACTAGGGTTGAAATTGTTTTTCCTACTGCAGATATGCAGACTGTCAAGCGAGCTTGTTTCGAAATAATTCGAGCCTCTCTTAAAAAAGCTGATTCTTGTGACTGAAGAGCAGCTTTAACCTCGACATTCAGTTTAGGTGGATCAATCAAAAGGCAATTGCTGGGTGGTGGATATTTCTTGAAGAGTTCCGTTCTCTCCTCCTTAGGTAGATCTACTCTAAGTATATCCACCCAACGGACTGAAAATTCTTCGTGAATTGCTGGGGCTAAAACCCGTTCTTCCACATGACGTTTTTGAACCACGTTTAGGATCTCGTCATCAAGCGTTTTCTTGGATGTGTCATTCTTCTGAGAAGTCGACTGGACTTCGGGAGGTTGTTGGGAATCATTGTTTAATCCAGAGATCAAACGGTGTGAAACCAGCGCATTTGAAGTTGTTGGCGTTTCATTTACCGGAAGTGCCTGAGCAACAACACCCAGCAAGTCTGCTCTTCTATTATGAAACCTAGCGAAGGAGACAGTAGCATCCGTTACTCTTCACGCAGGTGAGAGCCTGCATGGTATTTTGCAACGGAAGTGTAGCAGCATCCGCTGCTCTTCACGCAGGTGAGAGCTTGCATGGTTATAAACAATAACATGTATCCTAACAAATAAGGTTAGGGTCAGATTTGGTTAATCAGGTAAGCGCCTGAAAAATAGACAGGTACGTAATGCTTGAAGAAGAGGACGAACAAGAAGATAAAGACGCAGATCTCCGGTGAGTGCGATGTTTTTTCAGACGTGCAAATTTTCTTTCCAAGACTTTAAGCCTTTTTTCCAGCTTTCGTGAATAATTATCAACCTCAGAATTACTTCTTTTTCGTTTTCCCATCTCAAAACGATGTGACACTTTCCAGCACAAAAAAGAGAATGACAGTCCGGGTGAGCGCGGGTGTTTTAGCGTATTTTTGTTTTCGAGTTTGAACTTTAAAAATGTGACAAATCAGCATGAAGTGGTGGGACAACGAGTTGATCTTGAGGAGGAGGCGCCCAAAGAGAAAATTGAAATCCGTTAAAATTTTATCACAAATAAGAAAATTTATTTCCCTCTTTCTGGTTGCAGAATTAAGTTCACAGTCCGATTGCTCACCTGGTGGTGCTCCTATTCCGTATGTTCGTCGTTCCAGACTTTCCGACTCTTCTAACAGACGTCATTCGCCTGAAAGGTCTCTTCCATTTATTGATTTTATTTTTTTAATTCAATATATTAATATAGCTGTTTTACATATTGTTATTTGTTAGTAATAGGGTATGCAATCATAGTTTATTATGAGATTACGTTTTTTATGTAAATATTTAGGATAACTATCAATCATATTTGCTCCTGCCAGGACTTATTCCTCGGACAGATCTTCTCATGCCGAGCCTCCGCTTCGTGTCAGGTCCAGGTCTCCTCATGCCAGACCGCATTCTTCAGCCACGCCTTCTTCTTCTGCCGATCTTCTTCTTCGTGTGAATTCCATGTTCCTCCTGCCGTTCTCTCTTTTTCATACATACTTGGTTTTGATCTTCATGATCTTGAATTTATTCGGTTAATTCCTGAAATAAATCCAAACCAGCGATTCGAAATTAGAAGATACACTTTTCCTCAAGATAAACAACTTCAATTGAAAGAAAAACACCTTGTGCCCGTGCCAACCGAAGAAAAGCTAGTATTATCAACGTCCAATGGTGATGTCTTTGCAATATTGGAGAAAAATAATACAATTCTTCGTGGGATATTCACAATAAGAAATTACTTTGGACATTCGCTTCAAAAACGGGTAAAAATAAACATGGACAGTGGCGCGATTGAAGATATGACTTCTCAAGAAATAGGGCAGGACTCACCCAATCTCAAAGAATTTTAAAATAGTAAATGTAAAAAACATTCGAGACCAATATTCCTGTTAAAAAAAATCTTTTTCGCGAGATCTCGCATACATTGTTGCCGGAAACTTAATTGTTTTCATAATGCGCGAATATTACTTTCAGTCACTTTTATATGTGTTTTCTGTTTTCCGTGCCTTTAGCTTGTTCTCCCGAATGTTCTATAAATTTGTTAGTTGCAATTTTCAAATAAAAAATTTCAGTTCTAAACATTTGTGTTTCTAAAAGAAAGAATTTAAATTGTAAATGATTCTTTAGTAATAAGGGCTAGAATTTTGTTTCTAATCTTTTGATCACATTTTTGAAAAATGGAGAAAAGAGGATTCTATCTATAACACATTGATCATATTAAATAAGGTTATATTTATTCATCTATTGAAAAAGATTACGAATTTTCTATATCACCAATTTTGAAATTCAAAATTCCTAAAATTCTTTGTAAAGTTTCAAAACATTTTTGAAGATTACGATTGCTAAGAAAAATATGATGGGTTAAGATATTTCAAAACACGAAGTTCGCAAACGTTCATCGTTACAATGCTCCCTCTGTGAGAAAGAAATAATACATAAGTTGAAATTAAGTTTAGATTTAGACTAAATTGTAATTAAATACTCGTTATTACTCTATGCATTTCTAATTTTAAAACTTTGAAAGATTGCCGAAAATTTATCAAATATATGTTTAATTTCCTCTAAACTTCTACAAGTCCTAAATATCTTTCAAATCGCTTTGAATTTGTTCCAAAATCTTGTAACATCTTGAAAAATATTATATTTGAGCAAATCATCATTGGAGACTTTTATTGTCGTTACGTCGCATTTGACTAAAACGACGGATTTCGCTAGAACGCGAAAGATGATATATAAATTGTGATATCAGTTCCAACGAATTTCGTAAGCACATTTTTTTCTCGAAAGTTACTCTGATGAAATGTAAATATTTGAGAACGATAACCTTCGCGCCTATATGTTTGAAGATAAAGACAATAGGATAGATGTTCATAAGTTACATTCTCCATCAAATTCTCCATTAATATATTAATTAGTTTTTCCTCGAAATAGAAAATATGAGGATTTTTTCTACTCTCTTATTATCCTTAGCGGTGATCCTCGATTCTATTGGTGAGTATAATAATATATCTAAAAACTCTAAGTACGCTTTTTAAGCTATACACAAATTAGAATTTGTGCAATTTAATCTACATTCTAACCAGATCGCCTTTTCCAAACTTTATTTGAGTTTGTTCGAAATGAGAACGAATTTAATCTGATTTTATTGCTTGAAATTCTAGAATTGAATTCGAAGTGTGTCCCTATTGATACTAAATTCATACCATATGGAACGCTCCCAACTGAAATTTAGCATGGCCATTAGAGCCTAGCCCACAACTGTTCGAAAATTAAATTATTGGCTCAAAAAATAGAAAATAAATTCTGATACAAATGCTGATGAAACAATTTTTTTATAATCTGATTTTTTAATCTTTATTTTGCGTCAGCATGCCACGAGAAACTGACTGTGAGCGCATGCGTACTCGCACCAAGCTGGAGAGCTGATAACAGCTGAATATCTTTTATCTTTTAATTGTAAATTTCATTTTTTATCACCCTCGCAAGTTTTTTTATCACGTCAATTGAATTTTTTATCACTAATCAAATTCAAAAAACCATGCGCCTTGAACCGAAAAAAAGTTTCTGCGGAATTTTCTAGACACTAAATAAAAATTTCCAATCAAACTTTTAGGGGTTCAATTCAATATGTTTGAAAATTGAACTATGTTGTCGAACAATCGCTTCTTTTTACTAAAAATTGAACTGTGTCATGTTTAACGAATAGACAAAAATTGTGCATTCAAAAAAAGCCTACAAATTTGTTACTCATCGCTTTTTGATAGGATGCGTAGTTTTTGTTTTAATCGTGAAAAATAGCGTTGAAAATAAAAAAATTAAATTTGTGGAAAAACCACACAAGAGACAAAAAAAAATGAATTGACGAAAGTTGTTCAACCAAAAATATTAAAAAATATTTGTTCCTTATTTTGCACTAATTTTGATTCTCAGCTACCCTGGAAAATCTATCATTTCAATAAATTTATATTATTACAATTCATAATACGCATTGGTATTGAAACATACGTATTTTCATCCTTTTGTTTTTATAATTTGAAAAAAGTTCGCATCCTATAAAAAAAAACAATTTTGTAATTAAAAATTTTATTGCAACTTATGTCCTTTTTCCATAAATTTAATTTGTTCGTTTTCAATGTTATTTTTTAAGATTAAAACTGAAAATACGCTTCCTAGCGTAAATTGGTTCTAAGCAAATTTGTAGATATAATTCAGGCGAAAAATTTTGTCAAATAAAATGTTATTGTGGCTTGTGTCATTTTTACAGAGTTAATTTTTTATTTTTAATGTATTTTTATTACAAGAGCTTCTGACAAATTTGTAGATCCTTTTTGGTTAAACAACTTTTGTCTTTTCATTTTTTTTGTCTCTTGTCTCGTTTTTCCGAAAATTTAATTTTTTTATTTTTAATCTTACTTTTTACGATTGCAAGAAAATGTACTCGTCCATCCTAAAAATTAAAACTAACGAATTTCTAGATCTTTTTTGTGTGAACAACTCTTGTTTATTTTTGTTGTGCCTTGCGTCCTATAAAAAAATTATTAAAGACAAATTTGTAGCAATTTTTTCCATGAGCAACATTTGTTTATTTATTTATTCATAGCTTGTGTCGTTTATCCAAACAATTTTTTTTTTTTAATTTTTAATTCTATTTTTTACGATTAAAACCAAATTCTGGCGTTTCTTCAAAATATGATTAATAACGAATTTATAAATCCTTATTGGGTGTACAACTTTTGATCATTAATTTTTATTCGTACCTTGCGTCGTTTTTCCAAAAAAATTTTATTTAATTTTTTTATTTTTAATGTTGATTTTTACGAATAAAACAAAAACTACGCGTCCTATCAAAAAGTGATTAATAATAAATTTGTAGATCTTTCATGGTTGCGCACTGTTTGCATCTTCATATCTATTCGTATCTTGCATAGTTTTACCGCATAATAGAATTTTTTATTGTGTATCATTTTTTGAGGGACAAAAATTTTGATTTTCGATTCAAAAAGAATCTTTAGTTGAAAATTTATTTTGTTGGGTAAAAACTAATCAATTTTATTGAAAATTCATGTATTTGATTAAAATTCGTACAAATAAATAATTGTTCAACTAAGATGATCAATTTTCTACCGAAAAATGTATAAAATTGAACGTGATAGTTGAAAATTAATCTTTTTGTTGAAAACATCAAATATTTGGTTAAAAATGGATCTATTTTGCTAAAAATGCGATACGTATAAGTTGTAATATATGTGGATTTACTATTATCTTCCCATTACATTTTTTTACGTAACATCCTCTAATTCACCCTTTCCCCCAAAAACAGTATAATTTTACAACCCCCCCCCCCAAATCGTCTTACTTAATTTGTGGATGACCCATTATAAAATTACGTATGATTAGGTCTAGAGTTGTTCCTCTATTTAAAATAAACCTATAAAGATCAGGGGAAATAAAAAAAAAATTTAGAAGCAGTCAGGGAATTTCGAAATCGGGATTTCGAAGCAACCCTATGGGAGGAATGTGACTATCCATCTTTGCCCTCCTGCACGTAGTAAATTATATCCTCTGTTTCTGATTGCAGAATTGAGTGCACAGTTCGATTGCTTACCTAATGGTGCCCCTATTCCGTATGTTCCTCGTTCCAGATCTTCTGATTCTACTCACGGACAATGCTCTCCTGAAAGGTCTCTTTCATTTTATAATTCAACTACTAGAATTCACTATATTAATATATCTATATTGTATATATTTTATTTCCTAGTAATAGGGTATCCAATCCTAGTTTATTATGAAATTGATGAAGGTGTATTATTTAAATATTTATGATAATTATAAATCATATTTGCTCCTGCCAGACCTTATTCTGCGGTCAGTTCTTCTTCTCCTGCTGAACCTCCGCTTCGTGTCAGGTCCAGATCTCCTCATGCCAGACCCCATTCTTCTGCTGCCGAACCTTCCCACAGTGTCAGGTTCAGGTCTCCTCCTGCCAGACCACATTCTTCAGTCACGCCTTCTTCTCCTGCCGAGCCTCTTCTTCGTGTGAACTCCAGGGTTCCTCCTATCTCTCTCTCTTTTTCATATGTACTTGGTTGTGATCTTAAAGATCTTGAATTTATTCGGTTAATTCCTGAAATAAATCCGAACCGACGATTCGAAATTAGAAGATACACTTTTCCTCAAGATAAAGAAATTTATTTGAGAGGGAAACTCAATCTTATGCCCGTGCCAGCCGAAGAAAGATTAGTATTGTCAACGTCCAACGGTGACGTCTTTGCAATATTGGAAAAAAATAATACACTTCTTCGTGGGATATTTGCAATAAGAGATTCCAATATACATTTTTCTCAAAGACGGGTAAAAATAAACATGGACAGTGGCGCGATTCAAGATATGACTTCTCAAGAAATAGGGGAATCTCCCTTGGGCAGGACTCACCCAATCTCAAGGAATTTTGAAATAGTAAATTTAAAAAGAATTCGAGACCAATAATCCTTTCATAAAAAATGTTCTTCGCGAGATCTCGCATACATTTTTGCCGAAAACTTAATTGGTTTCTTAATGCGTGAATATTACTTTCAGTCGCTTTTATATGCGTTCTTTTAAATTTTCTGTAAATTTGTTAATTACAATTTTCAAATAAAGAATTTAAATTCTAAAGATTTTTGTTTCTAAAAGAGTGAATTTAAATTGTAAATGATTCTTTGGTCTGAATGTTCAAATGAACAAAATATTCTTTTGTAATTCCATTTTGTCTACAAATATTATCACAACTAAAATTTCAAATAATAAATAATAAATTATAAGTTTTTTTTGTAATCTATAATTTGTAATGTGAATAACTGCGAATTTTCGCACTGTTTCCAGTTCACAAAGCCATCATTGAAAAATTTCGTTCATTTGAACGTTCAGAACTTCAAGCACATAAAAAGAGGATTCTATTCATAACCCGCTGACTAATGAAGATTACGAATGTTCTGTATCATCAATTCAGAAAATCAAAATTTCCAATCAGGTAATTTGGTTTATCGATTAAATTTATTTCAATTTAGAACAAAATGTAGTTTTTTTTAGACTTTTTAAGAATTTTTAAAAATGTTTGAGGAGAATAAAAAAATGTTCTGAAGATTTCTGGGAAAACTTAAAGTTATTTTTTTTAGGGACAACTAATTGCCAAGGGGAATTTTTATAAAGATTTAAAAATATTTTAAAAGGTTGTCAAAAAATGTATTTCGAAAATTTTCATCGTTGCGATGCTTCCTCTGCGAGGAGGAAATAATACATAGGTTGAGATTAAGTTTGGATTGGGACTAAATTGTAATTGAATAATCTTTATTGCTTTTTTACATTTTTAATTGGGCTACCTGCCCTTTCTTGCTAACTTAGGTGAAATAAATTCGTTCATATACCTTGGAATTGTTGAAATCCGTAGAAATTTTCTCCACTTCACTTCAATTCCTAAAAGGTACTGTGAAAATTCTTTGTACTCCTTTAAAACACATTGAAATATTTGGAAATCGTAATAATCCATTGAAATAAGTAGAAATTATTTGAAGCCCCTTCAAAATAAATGAAAATTAGTTAATTCTTTAAGTTTCTCTAAAAAAACGTTCAAATCCCTAGAAACCTATCAAATCTTTGGAGATTCAATAAATTCCTGTAAATCGTCTGATCCGCTTAGAAAATTCTAAAATCCATTAAAATCTTTTAAACTGCTAAAATCCAAAGAAATCCATTTAAAAATCTTTCGACTTCTTTGGAATTCCTTTGAAATCGTTGACTTAGTTAGAAATATGTAAAAATTATTCAAAAGTTTTGAAAGTAAAATAATAGAGTAAGCGTAGATTAAGACTAACTTGTAAATAAATACTTTATGATGACAACATTTGTAATTAGGCTACTTTCTCGTCATTTGAATAATTAGATCCAAATTTGGTTCTATATTGAAAATTAAAAATATTCTTGTCTTCCGATACTCCAAAGTTCTGTTTATAATTTGCTTCTAATTCAAAATGGTGACAATTATTGATAGTGGCTAACCATAAAAGGGATGTAATTTGAGTTCTATTAGAAAATGTACCTTCTGGCTTCAGTAACGGAGTTTTACGTTAAATTTTACCCAAATTGGGTTTTATTTCGAAAATTGCCTGCTTTCAAACATTAAAAAAGTCGGGTTTAATTTTTGTCTTAATCTTGTTTCAAGTAGCAAATTGAACTAAAATGACGGATTTCGCAAAAAACGCGAAAGATTATATAAATTGTTGGAGTATTTCGACACATATAAAAATCGATATTTGTGAAATAAGAACTGATGGTGTCAGGTGACCGTCTCGTTGCCAAGCAGCAACGGTACGTGGCTAATATCTCAACCAGATGTCCGTCGGTCCGCCTACTTGTCATTCAGTCATTTCAAACCTCTCTATCGTATCGCTTCAGTTTTTTTATGTATATTAAATTTGCACGTTATTTTTGAAATAAACCTGACTTTTATACCGAATACGTTTAACTTCCTTTTTTTTATAACTAACAAGTTATGGGCCCAGAGTCGGTGACCCATAAGTCGGCATCTAAATGTCAGTGTGAAGTGCACGTCAAGGATTAAGTGAAAAGTTAGTTTCAAGTGTGAATTCAAGTTTTTCTATCGTGCATTGACCATGGTCAGAATAAGGAAACAATGTCAGACAGATATACGTGTGTTTATTGATAAGTTGAGCCACCACCAGAAACAGCAGATAAGGCTACAAAGAAAGCATGGACTGAAAAGGACAATGAAGCTGGTGCTACAACCGGTCTTTTGGTTGAAGATAATAAACTTGTGCATATAAGGAATGATCAGAAGCCAACTTTATCAAGGAAAATATTTCTGCTCAAGCGTATATGCAGATTGACGTTGTCCGGAGGTGGTAACATGGAGGACCATATCACTGAAATGCTGGACCTTGTGAATAAGTTGACGAGACTTGGAGAGGAATTAAAGGACACTTTAGTAGCGGCAATATTACACAGCAGTTTACCGGATTCATATGGTGCATTGATTACAGGCTTGGAAAGCAGGTCAGAACAGGATCTTACTCTGCAATTCGTTAAGGAAAAATTAATCGACGAGCACCAGAGGAGAAAACTGATCGGAAAAGCAGAAGAAAGCAACGAATCGGTAATGAAGGCATCCGCGAAAGGGCACGACTCAAATAAAGAAAAAACTTGCTTTTTCTGTAAAAAGAATAGTCACTTCAAAAAGTAAAGCTTGAAGTACCAGAGTTGGAAAGCTAAATAAGGAAAAAAAGCGAATAAAGCTGAATCAGAAAGCACAACTAAAACATCAGAGGATGCATGTTTTTCAGCTAAGGCATTTAAGGAAAATAGATCCTTGAAAGAAATTTACGAGGAAGCCTGCTTCGGAGGAAAGAAGTTCAAGGATAAGCAGGATGCTTGGATTGTGAATTCAAGAGCAACTAGCTACATGATACATAAAAGGGAATTTTTTATACAGAATGTGCTCATGTAGTGATTTTTGACGATAAAGGTTGTACAATTCTAAAGGACGGGGTAATAAAGGCCCAAGAAAATTTTACCTTGGAACTATATGAGCTTTGTAGGACTAGTTACTGGCATAGAGCTAACGGATTGTGCAAAACGGGAAATTTGTGAAAGCTGCGTAAAGGGAAAAATGATACCGAAATCTTTTCCTAAAGAGACAAAAAGTAAAACACAGTCGACTCTGGATCTCGTGCATACAGATTTATGCGGGCTAATGCAAAGAGTCACACCAGGTGGAAAAAGGAACCTTCTTACGATAATCGATGATTATAGCAGGTACACACATGTGTATCTTTTAAAAAAGAAATGGGAGGTACCTGCAATTATCAAGGACTCCGTCGAGATAACGAAGACACAATTTCAAAAGAAAACCAAATGCATACGGTCGGATCGAGGAGGGGAGTACGTTCAAGGATTTACAGGCTTATCTGAAAGAAGGCATCATGATGCAGTATACAGTGTCGTATTCTCGACAGCAGAATGGGGTAGCAGAAAGAAAAAATGTATCTCTTATGGAAATGACGAGATGCATGATAATTGATGCAAATTTAGAAAAGAAATATTGGGGAAAAGCAGTAAATACAGCAAATTATTTACAGAATAGACTGCCACCAAAGCCAAAAAATAAGACTCCATTTGAGTTGTGGTACTCAAGATTGCCCAATGTAAAACATTTACACGTATTCGACTGCGGAGCGTTTGTGCATAAATTGTCATATCAGTTTTCATGAATTTGGTAAAAACATTTGTTTCTCGAAAGTTGCTCTAATGAAATGTAAATATTTGAGAACGATAACCTTCACGCCTTTATTTTTCAAGATAAAAAATATAGGATCGATGTATTGTCTATTCAATGGCGCACTAAAATATTCACTAGTTATATTCTTCATTCAATTCGTCATTAACATATTGATCAGTTTTTCATCGAATTAGAAAATATGAGGAATTTTTCTACTCTCTTAGTATCCTTAGCGGTTATCCTCAATTCAATTGGTGAGTATAATAATATATCTAGAAATTCTAAATACACATTTTAAGCTAGACACAAATCAGAATTTGTGCGATTCAATTTACATTCTATCCGGATCCCTTTTTTCAATCTTCATTTGATGAGTTTCTTCGAAATGAGAACGAATTTAATCTGAATTTATTGCTTGAAATTCTAGAATGTGTCATAAAAAATTGAATTCGAAGCGTAAACCCTATTGATAGGAAATTCGTACCATATGGAACGCTCACAACTGAAAGATAGCATGCCATTAGAGTCTAACCCACACATTATCGAAAATGAGATTATTGGATCAGAAATAAAAAAAAAATTTCTGATGCACATCCTGACGAAATTTTTTTTTTATGATCTGATTTTTAATTTTTATTTGCGTTAACATGCCATGAGAAACTAACTGTGAGCGCATGCGCATTCGCATCAAGCTGGATAGCTGATAACGGCTGAATATATTTTATCCTTTAATTGCAAAATTAAATTTTTATCACCCTCGAAAGCTTTTCTTTTTATCACGCCCCACTCCACACCAATCAAATTCAAAAAACCATGCGCCCTAAATGGAAAAAAGGTTTCTTCGAAAATTTTCTAGGCTCTAAATAAAATGGTCCAATCAAACTTTTAGGGGTTCAATTCAATATGTTTGAAAATTCACGTTTTTGGTCGAAAATTAATTTTTTTTGTGTGGAGAATTGAACTATTTTGGTGAACAATCGTTTTTTTAAACTAAAAATTGAACTGTTTCATGTTTAACGAATAGACAAAAATCGTGTATCCCAGGCCAAGGTACGGAAAAAAATGTAATATACATTAGATATAATAGATTTGAAAACAATGTAGAAAAGTCTGCAATGTGGACAAAATCAAGTGCGAAGCACGACATATGTGATGAGAATGTGTTCGTTAAAGCCGAAAGTGCTTTAACAAAAGAGAATTCACAATCACCAAATTACAGTTGTCGATACTTTGTCCTTTGAGTTTAAAGGGTCTGTTCATAAACATAGAGGAAGATTGAAAATTTATCTCCTTGGTAAAAATTTATTTCTTTGGTTAAAAAGTAAACTAATTTGTTGAGAATCCCTGTTTTTTCTTTTTGATGAAAATTTGACTATTTTGTTGAAAATTCATTTTATTTGGTCGAAAGCTAATTTTTTTTTACTGAAAATTTAACTGTTGTTCATTCCTTTGGTACAAGATTCAACTATTTTGTTGAAAATCTTTTTTTTGGTAAGCACTTGATCTTTTTTTGTTGAAAAAATCAATTATTTGCTCAAAAATTTAAGTATTTCTTTGATAATTAATATTTTTAGTATATAACTAACTTTTATCACTGAAAATGCAGAACATTGTTTTTTTCTTCTTCTTGAAACGGCCAGATTTTAGATGAAATTTGTTTTCCTTATGGACATAAGAATCTTTTTTGTTTGAAAATTCAACTCTTTTGTGAAAATTGCTCTTTTTGTTTCAAAAACTAATCTACTTTGCTTAAAAATGTAACAAGTTTGTTGAAAATTCCTTCTTTTGGTTAAAAAGTAATTGTCTTGACTGAAAATTTAATTTTTCCATTTGTTACCAAAAATTAATCTTTTGAGTTGAAAACTCAATCGTTTTGTTGAAAATGCATATACTTAATTGAAAATACATGTTTTTTGAAGAAAATTCACCTCCTTGTATGAAAATTAAACTATTTTGTTGAAAAATCCTTTTATTTTTATCAACATAATTTTTATTTTCCTGAAATTTATATTTTGTAGTTGAAACTGCATGTATTTCGTTTAAAAATCGCCTTTCTAAGTAGAAAATTGATGACTTCAGTTGAAAGTTTATCATTTTGTTAAAAACATCAACTATTTAGTAAAAAATTGGTCTATTTTGCTAAAAATGCAATACCTATAAGTTGTAAAATATGGTGATTTACTATTTTCATTCCAGTACAAATTTTTGGTACGTTTCATCCTCTAATTCACCCTGTCCCCAGAAAACAGTATAATGGATGACCCATTATAAAATTATGTATGATTAGCTCTAGAGTTGTTTCTATATTTAAAACAAATGTATAAGGATCAGGGAAAATGAAAAAAATTCAGAACCAGTCAGGGAATTTGAAAATTGGGATTTTGAAGCAACCCTGGAGGAGGAATGTGACTATCCATTTTTGCCCTCTTGCATGTAATCCTGCGATTCCAGTTGACGAAATGAGGTGAGGTAATTCTTTCTCCGTGAGAAAGAAATATACCAAAAGAGAAAATTAAAATCCGTTAAAACATTATCAAAAAAAAAAAAATCTAAATTATATCCTCTGTTTCTTGTTGCAGAATTGAATTCACAGTTCGATTGCTTACCTAATGGTGCCCCTATTCTGTATGTTCCTCGTTCCAGACCTTCTGATTTTACTGACAGACGTGATTCGCCTGAAAGGTCTCTTTCACTTGATAATTTAATTATTGGCATTTACTATAATCATATATCTAGATTGTATATATTTTACTACTTAGAAATAATGACTCCAATCCTAGTTTATCATGAAATTAATAAAGTTCAATTATTTAAATATTTATGCTAATTATAAATCATATTTTCTTCTTCCAGACCACATTCTTCAGTCACGAATTCTCCTGCCGAGTGTCCTCTTTGTGCCAGGTCCACGTCTCCTCCTGCCAGACCACATTTTTCAGTGACGCCTTCTCCTCCTGCCCAGCTTCATCTTCGTGTGAATTCCAGGGTTTCCCTTAACGTTCTCCCTTCTTCATGTGTACTTGGTTTTCATGTTAAAGATCTTCAATTTATTCGGTTAATTCCTAAAATAAATCCGAACCGGCGATTCGAAATTAGAAGATACACTTTTCCTCAAGATAAACAACTTCAATTGAGAGGAAAACTCAATCTCATGTCCATGCCAACCGAAGAAAGACTAGCATTATCAACATCCAATGGTGACGCTTTTGCAATATTGGAGAGAAATAATACAATTCTTCGTGGGATATTCACAATAAGAGATTACTTTCGACGACCGTCTGGACGACGGGTGAAAATCAACATGGACAGTGGCGCGATTCAAGATATGACTTCACAAGAAATAGGGGAATCTCCCTTAGGCAGGAATAATCGAATCTCAAAGAATTTTAAGATAGTAAATGTAAAATACATTCGAGGCTGCTAGTTTGTTCTTTTGAATTTTCTGAAAGTTTCTTAATTACAATTTTCAAATAAAGAATTTAAATTCGAAACATTTTTGTTTCTAAAAGAGTGGATTTAAATTGTAAATGATTATCTACTAATAAGGGCAAGAATTCTGTTCCTAATGTTTGATCACATTTTTGAAAAATGAAAAAAAGATGTACCTGAAGTTCTGAATGTTCAAATGAACTAAATTTTTTTTCCTAATTCTATTTTGTCTACAAATATTATCACACCTAGAATTTCAAATAATAAATTTTAAATTTCTTTTGTAATCTATAATCTGCAATATAAATAATTGCGTATTTTAGCACTGTCACTAGTTCACAAAGCCATCATTCAAAAATGTCGTTCATTGGAACTGTTAGAACTTCAAGCACGTAAAAAGAGGAATCTATTCATAACCCGTTGACCAATGACGATTACGAATTTTCTGTATCATCAATTTACCAAATAAAAAATTTCAATCAAGTAATTTTGTTTACCGATTAAATTTACTTCAATTTAAAACAAAATTTAGATTTTTTTAAAGACGTTTTAAGAATTTGTAAAAATTGTTGAAGAGAATAATAAAATGTTCTGAAGAAAAATTATTTAAAGCCCCTTCAAAATACATGAAAATTAGTTAATTCTTTAAGTTTCTCTAAAAAAACGTTCAAATTTCTAGAAATATATGAAATCTTCGGAGATTCAATCAATTTCTCTAAATCGTCTGATCCCCTTAGAAAATTCTAAAATCCATTAAAATCTTTGAAACCTGCTAAAATACGAAGAAATCCTTTGAAAGATCATTCGACTTCTTGGGAATTCCTTTGAAATCTTTGACTTAGTTAGAAATCTGTAAAAATAATTCAAAAGTTTGGAAAGTAAAATAATAGATTAAGTTTAGATTAAGACTTACTTGTAAATAAATACTCTCTAATGCTAACATTTGTAATTAGGGTACTTTCTCGTCATATGAGTAAATAAATAAAATTAATTGAATTCATTCCTCAAAGTTTTCTAGAAGTCCATTAAAATCTCTTGAAGAGGGAAAATTGAAATTCCGTTGCATTCATACTTTTTAGTATAAGAAGGCCAAAAAAGGCGGATTTCGCTAAAACGCAAGATTCATTTGATGAGTTTCTCCGAAATGTATGTTTTGTTAATGTAGAATTGTAAGTAGATACATTGCAAATGAAGGTGATACGGTTCTTCGATTTGCGTATTACTAGACTAAATGCCTTGTGTTTTTTCTTTATATTAAGGAGGTTAGATTGGCTTCTTTAAGAAAGTTCATCGTTTTTTCAACTTCGGTATGTATCCCTAGAGCTTCTTGGAGTGAGTTTGAGATTTCGAGTTCACACCGAATATCACTAAACCTTGTACATTCGATAATTAGATGTTTGACACTGATTACACAATTACACTGTTCACATTGGGGGGGGGGGGAGGTCTGATTTATCATGGAAGTACTTATGCGTAATCTTGGTATTTCCGATTCGAAGTCTGGTGAGGAGAACTTGTTCCCTTCTGGTGAGTGTTTTCCATGAGGGCTGATTTGGGTCCTTCTTCTGGATAGTTGGAACGTCGTTCTGAGTTTTGTTGTTGGTTTCTCTCCAGTATTGATGGGCGATTCTTTGAACGTAGTTTTTGGCATCTGGTAAGGATATTCTTAGGTTTTCCTCTTCGACTGGTAGCGAAGTTGCGAAATTGGCCAGTATGTCTGCTTGTTCATTTCCGTTTATATTTTGATGTGAGGGGATCCTACGATCGTAAGAATTTCTAGTTGGGGTGGCTTGGAGACTACTTAATCAATCACTGAATATTACGAAATTGCAATCAGGTAGAATTTTACATAATTCGTAAGCTTTCATAAGAGCCGAGATTTCTGCTGAAAATATACTGCTCGAGTTTGGGAGACTAAAGTAGCTTTCTTGGTCTCGTGAGTAAACAGCACATTCCATTCCTAGATCCGTTTTAGATCCGTTAGTAAAGAGATAGGTCGAACTGCTGTAGCTTTTTTCGATTATTTGGTACAATTGTAGCCATTGGTTTGCAGCGATATCTTTTTTCAAATTTTTCGTTAGCCTGAGGTCCAACTTTGGAGGAAGCAGAGACCAAGGAGGGTCTTGGCTGAGGACATTGTGTTGGATTGCGGGTAACTGTGTTGATGTTACCGTTAAGTAATCTTCTAATATTTTTCTTACAGGTTTTAGAAGACATTGTCGTAAATTGGTTTGTTCTTTTGGATACTTTGAGAAGAGTAGTTCATGGGTTGGGTTTTCGGGGGCTGCTGCTATCAAGACTGCTTGTTTTAAGGTGAGTTCGAGTCTTCTGTTGCTTAGAGATGGTTCGTTTATTTCTAGTCGAACTTTTTCATTTGGGATAGTGTGGAAACCTCCGCAACATATTTTTTGACTGGTGTTGTAGATGGGATCAAATAGTGCAAGGGTACCTTTTTTTTGCTGAATTGTAGACTGTGGATCCGTAGTCTAATTTTGATCTGATGATGGCTTTGTAGGTTAGTTGTAAAACGCTGAGGTCTCCATGTTAACTTTTGGTCAAATAGTAGACCTAGTCATTTGATTACTGTTACTCTCTTGCTGTCTTGTTTGTCTAACTGTAAAGTTGGGGTTATTTCTGGAATTTTTTTACGGGAGAAAATTATATACTCAGTTTTTGTTTGAGAACATTTATATCCGTTTTGTAGGGACCAATTCTATATTTCGTTTAATGTGTTTTGTAGGGTTTTCACAGTAGATTCAAAGTTCTTCCCTTTACAGTATATGGTCAGATCATCTGCAAATATTGACGATCCTACGGGGTTTTCGATCCTGCGTATGATGTCATTGATTGAGATCAGAAAGAGGGTTGTACTCATGACTGAGCCTTGGACTTATTTGGTGTCTCCATGTCATTTCATATGCTTTTTCAATATCTGTACAAACTGTTATTAGGTGCTGATTTATTAGAGGATGCTTCACTGATTTTAGTTTGGAGGTTAATAAGTGGATCTAAGGTGGATCTGTTATGTCTGAATCCACTTTGCTAGGGAGCGAGAAAATGTTTTTTTTTCTAGATACCACCGAAGTCGAGTGTTGACTATTTTCTCAGTTCGAGATCTTGTAAGACAATTTCGGCAAGAATACCTGATATCGGAGACGCCATTGGAGTTACGAATTTTTTATTGTAATTATTATTATCGAATTGAAAAGTAGTAGAATTCATGAGAAGAGAGATACCAGATTTAAAATCATTTTGAGAAATATTATTAAAGTTTTTAATGTGACACCATCTCTTATCGATACCAGAGAGAACCAATTCTAAGGGTATATCAGTAAATAGTGATTTTACAACTAAATACATAAAAATATTGTTATCCGGAATTTTAATTTCAATAATATTTTCTCGAAAATTAATGGAATTTTTAACAAAGGAATTTGATTTTGGAATAGAATCAGATAAGATTTTACTTATAGTTTTAGCCAGGTAATAAGTTGGAGTGTTAATATAAGATACCACAGGTCTTAGAGGATAATTAATTTTATGAACCTTTGGAAGGCCATACATTTTTGCTATATTGGTATTGGAAGTTGACAATAACTTTATTTTAAAATTACAACTGAAATTTCCTTTGAAATTCCACGCTTTTAATCAATCAAAAGTAGAAGTTTAAAGCTTTTTGAAAGGATTAGAAACGATTTTTTTATATGTACTAGAGTCACTGAGCATTTCATTAGGAGGATTTTTAGAGAATGGCAGTAGTATTGCTTTTGTCGGCAGGAGTAATTAAAATATCCTTGTTATTCTTTATGAAATTTTTTGTTCTTTTAATATTCTTAGATATTTCTTTATCGACATGAGAAATGTTTTTCGTGTTTTTAAAAAAATTTGAAGTTAAAAATAATATTTTACGTCTAAATTCTTCTCTAGATTCACATGGTATCTTTTCTAAATTAATTTATAAATTTTTTACAATTTCTAAAATTTGGTTTTCTTTTTGTGAAACAGAACACGAACTAAATTTTTCGCCAAGTCGTATGTCAGTCATTATAGTCATTATATATAAGTCATTATATTTTCATGTTAAAAATTATGTTTTGAAACACTTTTACTTTTTATGTAATTTCTTACGTAATTCTTTTAATAGATTTAACCATGGATGGAATATTATTTGGTCTGGAGGTGTGGTTAATTTTCTTCTATTTATTACATTATGTTTTCCTAGAAAGTTATTTAGTAACATAAATATTACCATTTTATTTAGTGGAAAGTGATAAAATTACTAATTTAGTAAAATTGTTCCTAATTCGGATTTAGAGAGTATGATTTATTTTTTCTCGATCAATTGATTCTGCTTTTATTCACGAATCTTCAAAGGCTTCAGTTCAAAGTTCTCTGACTCGGGAGGAAAACAGATGAGCTACTTTACTGTTCTTATTTGACTCTCGAATTTCGATTAACATTTATGCGATTTTGGATCTGACACACTTTCACGCATTCTGCGTGACGTAAAACGAAACTCCAGACGGGTTTAAAGGAAATTGCGGAATTCAGAGTCTGAATAATATGAAAGGAATTATCGCCATTGTATAATTTATTACACAATTTATTGTACATTTCCGAGGGGTAGCCACTATTGAATTCAAGTGTACATCTGTTTCTGATCTCGCTTGAAATCTTTTTTTTTTTACATTTAATTCAGGTAAATTTATCTGGATTCATTTTAAATTAGTTAAAAATTAATGAATGCAAAAGAAAAGGTCAATTTTGATTCAATTAGTGATTATTTATGAAAAAAATTAGTTGAATCTACTCGAATTCATCCAAATTCAACGTTGACATTTTTATTGTTTACAATCTAAGAATTTGGAATTGCTAATCTAAATAATTGTGTCAATTTCAATTTTAAATCTTCAAAATTGAACTATTTCAAAAAAAGCTTTCAAAATTGCATTATTTCCTATTATGTATATTTAATTTTGAAGAGTCTTCAATTGAAAATATTCAAAGTTGAAGAGTTTTAAATTGAAAATCTTTAAAATTGAACAATTAATATTATTTTTTAATTACATTCTTCGAAAATATAAATCTTGAAAATTGAATAACTTGCAATTATAAAATTGAAGATTTTTCAATTGTAAATATCCAAAATGGTAGAACTTCAAATTGATAATCTGTAAAATTGAACGGTCTTTCATTTCTGAAATTTACAATAAATAATTGTGCGAGTTCGAAGTTTTAAAATTAGAAAATTCTGTAATTTTGATGATTTAGATTTCAAATTTTTTCAATTTGGAAGATTCAGAATTGAAAACTTGATTTTTGATATTCAAAATCATTAAAAATAAAAAATTTTATTGATACATCTTCAAAATTAACAATTTTCAATTGTAATTCTTGAAAATTGTGGAACTTTGAATTATAAATCTTTTAAATTGAAAATCGTTAAAATTGAAGAAGTTTAAATTGTTAATTTTTAAAATTGAACTATTAATTTTTTTAAAAATTACATTCTTCGAAAATATAAATCTTGAAAATTGAATAATTTGCAATTATAAAATTGAAGATTTTTCAATTGTAAATATATAAAATAGTAGAACTTTAAATTGCCAATCTTTAAAATTGAACAGTTTTTCATGTTTTAAATTTACAATAAATAATTGTGCGAGTTTTATGTTTTACAATTAGAAAATTCTGTAATTTTTATGATTTAGATTTCAAATTTTTTCAATTTGGAAGATTCAGAATTGAAAACTTGATTTTTGATCTTCAAAATCATTAAAAATAAACAATTTTATTTATAAATGTGAAAAATTAACCATTTTCAATTGAAATTCTTGAAAATTGTAGAACTTTGAATTGTAAATCTTCAGAATTGAAAACTTTTTAATTCTTTTTAATTTACAATAAAAAAGTCTGTAATTTTGATGATTTACATTTAAAATTTCTTCAATTTGGAAGATTGAGAATCCAAAACTTGATTTTCGATCTTTAAAATCATTCAAAATAAAAAAAAAATTTATTTATACATTTTTCAAATTGAACAGTTTTTCATTTTTAAAATGTACACTCCAAAATTCTCCAAATTTTGAATTTAAAAATGTAAAATTCTGTGATTTTGATCATTTACATGCGTAATTTCTTCAATTTGCAAAATTGAGAATTGAAAACTTGACTTTTGATCTTTAGAATCATCCAAATTTAGGATTTTTTTATTTATACATCTTTAAAATGAAAGAGTTTTCAATTGTCATTCCTGAAAATGGTAGACTTTTGAAATTTAATTTTCAAAATTGAAGTGTTTTTCATTTTTCAAATTTACAATTAAAAATTATGCAAGTTTCAAGTTTTACAAGTAAAATGTTCTGTAATTTTGATCATTTTCATTCGAAATTTTGAAAATTAAATAATTTGCATTTCTGCAGTTTCAAAATTAAAAATTTTTAAATTGTAACTCTTCAAAATTGTAGAAATTTAAATAATAAATCGTCAAAATGATAGAATTTTCAGTTTTGAATCATCAAAATTGAACGCAATTATACATTTTCAAAATTGAAGATTTTTCCATATTTACTCTTCGCTATTATAAATTGAAGAGTCTTTCATGTCTAAAATTTACAATAAAAAATTATTCAAGTTTTAAGTTTAACAATTTTAAAATTCTGAAAAATTCTTCAATTTGAACGATTTAAAATTGAAAACTTGACTTTGGGTTTTGAAAATTATCAAAATTTAGAAACTTTTAATTATACGTCATCAAAATTAAACAGGTTTCAATTGTAACTACTCAAAATTGTAGAACTTTGAAATGTAAATCTTCAAAATTGAAGAGCTTTTAATTTTTCAAATTTACAATGAAAAATTATTCAATTTTCATGTTCAACAATGAAAAATTCTGTAATTTAAGTGATTTACATTTAAAATGTCTTTAATTTTGAAGATTTAGAATTCGAAACTTGACTTTTGTTCTTCAAAATTATCCAAATTTAGGAATTTTTATTTGTACATTTTTAAAATTAAAGAGTTTCTAATCGTGATTCTTTCAAATTAATTAATTTCAAATCGTCAATCTTTCAAATTGAAGAATTTTCAATTGTAAATCTTTAAAATTAAACTATGCTAAAAAAATGTTTCAAATTACATATATTTAAAATATAAATCTTGAAAGTTAAATAATTTGAAATTCTATACTTTTAAAAACTGGAGAATTTTTAGTTGTATCTCTTTAAAACGGGAGAACTTTAAATTGTAAATCTTCAACGTTCAAGTGTTTTTAATTTTGACGAATTACCATAAAAATATTCTGTCGTTTTGATGATTTTTATTTAATATTTGTTCAATTTGGAAGATTTAGAATTGAAAATTTGAATTTTTTTTCGAAAATCATTAAAATTTAGGAATTTTCATTCATTATCTAAAAAATTTTAGAGTTTTGAATAATATCTCTTTATAATTGCTGCACTTTTTGTTTTAAACCTTAAAAATTCAAGAGTTTTAAATTTGACTATTTACAATTCAAAATTATGTTAAATTCAAGTTTTACAATTGAAAATTCTTTAATTTTGATAATTTATGATAAATATTTCTTCAGTTTGGAAGATCTAGAATTGAAAACTTGTCTTTTGATCTTTAAATTTATTTAAATTTAAGAATTTTTATTTATACATCTTTAAAATTGAAGAGTTTTTATTTTTTTAAATTGAAAATAACTTCTAATGTATATTTTTTTCTGAATTCTCTTGAATTCTTTTGAGTTTACACATAATTAAAATCAATTTATCTCGATTTATTATAAATGATTGAAAAATAAATACTTGAAATGAAAAGTTAATTTATGATTAAATCATTTTTTTTCTCAGTTAAAAATCTAATTTTATTCGATTCGAATTCATCGAATTTCATGGTAAAGAAGGTTTTATTCAAAATTAATTAAAATGATATCGGAATTTCCAAAAACGAGATTGTTTTGCATTAAAAACGTTACAAATGCGACGATGTTTAAAATAATTTAAATTTACTTCAAATTAATTTTTATTTAAATTTTCGCTATTCGCTAAAATTAAGCAGGAATAAAATGAGAACACTTTTTTCATTTTAATTCGGTTCAATTTACACCTTCTAACCTATTTTATTTTTTGGATTTTTTTTTAATTAACTTGAACGCTGTTTTTGTTAATTCACTTCAATTCTTCTGATTGGTTTGAATTTTATAATCGCTCTGAATTAATTTCTCTTCCACCAAATTCGAATTAATTTTTTTCAATTCTCCATATTCTTTTAAATTCCTTGACTTCTTTTCAATGCAACAATTTTTTATTCAGTGAATTTGTTTAATAAATATCAAGTCTTATGCAAGTGAGTATTCTGATATTGGATTATGGAGAGGAAAACTATGATAAAATCGATCCTCGATGTAAGCGTAAGGTGAGACAAGAGCGCAACGTCCAAGTATCGATTTCGGCCTTTTCACCTGCGGCTTCCGGAAGGATCGAATTTTTACGTCGAGGAACTTCCGGCACCCGCAACGCTCGTTTCGTTCCAACCGCCACTTCCGGCGAGGCGTCTACTTAGCCGGAACGTCGCGTCGGGTCGGTCGACTGAACCATATGTAAAAGGCGTACATAAAATCATACTCTGCTTTTACTTTGTGTCCATACTCTGAATAGCAGTCCTCCAAGATAATATGAAAGGTTGCGCAACCTTAACTTGACTCTTTCACGAAGGGTATAATTTGCATTGTTCAGTAGCCTAAGTGGATGGGTTATTTTCCACAACAGGTTATTTTCCTAGTTTTAGAACTTTCTGAAAGCAAAGTTTCGACAAAGTTTAAGAATTTATATCCTGAATTAAAAATGGGAGTTGAGCGAGGTGTTAATTAATCGGATTTTTTTGTATGCTAGATTGCAAATTTGCAGGATTGCATGGAATGCAGAAGATGGCATCGGTTGTTAGATGATTTCAAAGGATTGTATCGAGATTACATGCAAATACGAGGAATTTTAAAGAATTGCATGGATTTGTAGGAAAATTAATGGGATTGCAAAGAATTGTACGGGATCGCAGGACGTTACGTAAGATCGTAGATGATTGCATGGGCTTGCACAGGATTGCATTGGCTTACACATGATTGCATGTGATTGCAAAGGATTGCATCGGGTTTTAAGATGATTTCAAGGAATTGCATCAAGATTGCATAAGACTACAAGGAATTTAAAAGAATTGCATGGATTTGTAAGAAAATGCATGGGATTGCAAAGAATTCTATAGAATTGCAGAATATTGCATAAGATCGTAGATGATTGCATGGGCTTACGCATGATTGCATGGGACTGCAAAGGATTGCACGGTTTCACAAGGATTTCAAATAATTGCATCGAGATTGCGCGAGACTACAAGGAATTTGAAAGAATTGCATGGATTTGTAAGAAAATTCATAAAATTCCAAAGAATTGTATGGAATTGCAGGAGGTTGCATACGATCGTAGATGATTGCATGGGATCTCAAAGGATTGCATGGTTTTACAAAGGATTTCAAAGGATTGCATCGAGATCAAATAAGACTACAAGGAATTTGAAATAATTGCATGGATATGTAAGAAAATTCATGGGATTACAAAGAATTGTACGGGATCGCAGGACATTACGTGAGATCGTAGATGATTGCATGGGCTTACACATGATTGCATGTAATTGCAAAGGATGGCATCGGGTTTTCAGATGATTTCAAGGAATTGCATCAAGATTGCATAGAAATGCAAAGGATTGCATGGTTTTACAAAGGATTTGAAAGAATTGCATCGAGATTGCATAACACTACAAGGAATTTAAAAGAATTGCATGGATTTGCAAGAAAATTCAGGGGATTGCAAAGAATTGTATGGAATTGCATGAGATTGGATAAGATCGTAGATGATTGCATGGGATCGCGAAGGATTGCATGGTTTTACAGAGGATTTCAAAGGATTGCATGATACTACATAGATATAAAAAGAATTGCATGGATTTGAAATAAAAAAAAAATGGGATTGCAAAGAACTGTATAGGACTGCAGGAGATTATGTAAGATCGTAGATGATTACATGGGCTTGCCCAGGATTGCATGGGATTGCAAAGGATTGCATGGGACGGCAAAGGATTGAATAGGGTTTTTTAGATGATTTCAAGGAATTGCAACGATATTGTATGAGACTACAAGGAATTTAAAAGAATTGCATGAATTTGCAAGAAAATGCATGGGAATGCAAAGAATTATATGAGATTGCAGGAGGTTGCATAAGATCATAGATGATTGCATTGGCTTGCACAGGATTGCATGTGATTGCGTAGGATTGCATGGTGTTACAAAGGATTTCAAATAATTGCATCGAGATTGCATGAGACTGCAAGGAATTTAAAATAATTGCACGGAATTGCAAGAAAATGCATGGGATTGCAAAGAATTGTATAGGATTGCAGAATATTGCATAAGATCGTAGATGATTGTATGGGCTTGCACATGATTGTATGTGATTGCAAAGGATTGCATGGTTTTACAAAGGATTTCAAAGAATTGCACCGAGATTGCATGAGACTGCAACGAACTTAAAAGAATTGCACGGAATTGCGAGAAAATGCATGGAATTGCTAGGAATTGTATGGGATTGCAGGAGACTGCATAAGATCGTAGATGATTGCATGGGCTTGCACATGATTGCATGTGATTGCAAAGTATTGCATGGGGTTTTCAGATGATTTCAAGGAATTGCATAGAGATTACATGAGACTCGAAATAGTTTAAAAGAATAGCATGAAATTGCAAGAAAATGCAATGGGATTGCAAAGAATTGTATGAGATTGCAGGAGATTGCATGGGATTCAAAGAGATTGTATGGGATTTCAGAAGATTGCATATGAGCGTAGAGGATTGCATAGTATTGCTTAGGATTGCATGATATTGAATGTTTTTATAAAGGATTTTCAAGGAATGTATCGAGATTGCATGGGATTACAAGGAATTTGAGAGCATTGCATGCGATTGCAAAGGATTTTATGGGATTTTAGAAGATTGCATGCGACCGTAGAGGACTGCATGGGATTTCAAAGGATTGCATCGTGATTGCATTGTATAACAAGGGATTTTAAAGAATGGGACTGAAAGGGATTGTATGAGATTGCAGAAGATTGCATGTGAGCGTAAAGAATTGCATAGTATTGCATGAGGTTGCAAAGAATTGCATTGGTTTTGTAAGGATTTCAAAGGATTGCATCGAGATTGCATGGAATTGAAGGGATTCTAAAGGATTACATGGGATTGCAAAGGATTGTATGGGAGGAAATTTTATAAAATTTTCAGAGGATTGCATGGGATTACCAAGAATTGCATGATGTCACGGAGGATTGCATCAAAATTGCATGGGATAACAAAGGAGTTTATAAGATTGCATAAGGCTAAAAGGAATTGTATAGGATTGCAGGAGATTGCATGGATGGTAGAAGATTGCACGGTAATACATAGGATTGCATGGTTTTGCATGTTATGGCATGTTCTAGAAGGGATTTCAAATGATTTCATCGAGATGGCATGGAATTTCAAGGGTTTTTGAAGGATTACGTGAGATCGAGGATTGCATTAGATTGCAAAGAACTGCATGGAACTGTGGAGGATTGCATAGGATTGCAAAGGTATTACAAAGGATTGCATCAAGATTACATTGGATGAAGAGGGATTTTAAAAGATTGCATGGGGCCGCACAAGAATGCATTGAATTTTAAAGGGTTGCATGGGACTAATAATGATTGTATGGGATTGCAGGCATGTGATGGTCGAGGATTGCATAGTATTGCATAAGATTGCATGTTATAGCTTGCTTTATAAGAGATATAAAATGATTGCATTGAGATAGCATGGGTTTACAAGGGATTTTAGGGGATTACATGTGATTTCTTAGGATTTCAAGGAATTTAAAATGATCGCATGGAATTGCAAAGGGTTTTATGGGATTTCAGGAGATCGCGTGGGATTGTAGAGGATTGCAAATGATTGTATTGGATTGCAGGAGATTGCATACATTTTTTAGAGGATTGTATGGAATTTCTAAGAATTGTATCTGATTTCAGGAGATTTAATGCAATCGCAGAGGACTGCATGAGATTGCAAATGATTGCATAGGATTGCGAAGAATTGTATTCAATTGCCAAAGATTGTATGGGATTGCAGGAGAATGCATTAAATTTTAAAGAATTACAGATTATTGTAAAGGATTGCATTGGGATTGCATATGATCACATCATAGTTCATGGGATTTCATCGAGATTGCTTGGGATTACAAAAGAATTTAAAGGCTTTCAGAAATTGCATAAGATTGCACGTTCTTACAAAATATTGCATAAGATTACCAGACATTTCAGAGAACAGCATGGGATTAGATACCATAGCATTGGATTGTATCGAGATTGCATGGGATTATAAGAGATTACATTGGATTGCAGGAGACTGCATGGGACTACTAGGAATTTCGAAGGATTGCATAATATTGCAAAGGATTTTAGAGTATTGCATGGGATAAGAAGGTATTTGAAGGATTGAATGGGATTGAAAGAGATTTGAAAAGATTGCATTTGATTGCATGGGATTGCAAGGGATTGCATAAGATTGCAGGAGATTTCATAGGATTACAAGAGATTCTAAGCGATTGCAAGGGATTTCATCATGATTGCATGGGATTAAAAGAAATTGCATTAGGTGGCAGGAGATATCATAGGATTACAAGTAATTTTAAAGGATTGTAGAAGATTGCATTGGATTGTAGAAGATTGCATGGGATTACAAGGGATTTTTAAGCAATGAATGAGATTGCGTCGGGATTGCTTAGGATCACAAGGGATTTTGAGGAATTGCAAGGGATTCTATTGTGATTGCATGGGAGAAAAAGAGATTGCATTGGGTTTGCGTCGAGATTACATTGGATCACAAGGGATTTCAAGGGATTGCAAGGGATTTTTATCGTGATTGCATGGGATTCAAAGAGATTGCATTGGGTTTCAGGAGATTGCATGATGTTGCATGGAATTTTAAATTATTGAATGGGATTGCGTCAAGATTGAATTAGATTACAAGGAATTTAAAGGATTGCCAGAGATTGTATATTTTGTTTGCAGGGGATTTAAGGGGATTTAAAGGAATTGCAAGGGATTACATCGTGATTTCATGGAATTGAAGGAGATTCCATTGGATTGCAGGAAATCGCATGGGATTACAAGGGATTTTGAAGGATTGAATGGGATCGCGTTGGGATTGCTTGGGATTACAAGAGATTTAATATGATTACAAGTGATTTTAAAGGATTATATAAGATTTATTAGAGATTTCATGTGATTGCATAAGATTGCAGACAGATTGTACACCAGATTGCATTATTAATTTACCTCTCGGAGTTCAATCGTGTCCAAATATTCTAGATTGAATCAATCCAAAGTGGTACTTCATTCTTTGGAAACGAAAATTGGAAAGGCTGAGGGTTCACCCAACCGAATTTTAGAAGAGTTCGTACTTTTTGTTCTTGCTTAAAGTTGTAATAGAAATTTCGAAAGAGCTCTTGTGGTTTTTGTCCGTTAAGAGTTGGAAGTTTCGGCGAAGAAGCAAGAGCAGGAATATTTTTACTTTTACTTTATGGATTGATTATAGCTTCTTATGGACTGGGTTCAAAATCGAGAATCCAGTTCCAGCAATCGACTTGGAATCGCACGTCCTGCGGTTACTTTAAAAAGCGAAATACGAGTATACAAGCAATTCTCAATCTATAAGGCATAATTCTATTTATGTGCGCGTTTCAGCTTTAAGGCACTCCGGGTTGTATCGATCATCGGAAAACTATATATGCAGCATGTCCTCCAAGAACGTGCCCCATGGTTCCTTTGAAGAGCACAGGAAGTGAGGGCGAGAGTGCGGATAGAATGTGATTCGTGTTATTCGATCAGAGTTATGAAGTCGGCAAGCTTCAGGTATCTAGGCCAAAAGTACTATATCATGAGATTTCCAGAAAGTAATCATATTTTTGATTCTTTTTATAGCCGCGTGTCGAAAAAGTACCAAAAATCAAATTAATTTCAAAATTGTTTCCATATCCTATTTTCAGTAAATCAAAAAAGAAGAAAATATCAGAAAATTGGATTTGAACGAGCATCTCGTTTCGAAGCAGAGCTTTTTCTTGAATAATCGGTCCAGATAATCTGTCACTCACTTGATTGAATCCTTCGAAGACAGCAGCATCCTAAAGAACTTCACTTTTTTTTTCATGAAAACACCAAGCAAAACAGTTCAAGTGGGATGCACGCACTTTTGCGTGTTCGCATAATGCATGCGACGCAGTTTCATAATCCGACAGACGAAGAAGTTATTTGACAGAAAATTACTTACATTTATAAATATTAAATTAATAGTCTACGAAACACACATTGTCACATCAGCACTTAACAGTTTGACATTACAAAACACTACAGTGGGACTCGAATCCTGGAAGTCGATCGGACCTCTCTTTCTACCATGTGAGATGGACAGAGACGATCCGATTGTGTTCCACTGATAGGTCACACTTTGCGTTTCGAAACGATCATACTCTCTCTCTCTCTCTCTCTCTGCCTATCCAATACTTCTTCTTTGTTTTCTTTGTCGAATCGTAGAGCCTATTGGGTAGCTACGACAGTGCCACAAATTCAAAAGGAATATATATTTGTGTGTCAGATTGCGCTGCTGTTAATGTCAAAGACAGGCTCATTCGATCGCACGAAATAATCCGATCGGTCCCATCGGCTTCAGTCCGCTTGAGGCATTGGAGACCCATTGTTGGTCGACGCGAGCTCGCCATCGTGCTTCGAGTGAACTGTCGCAACGTCATGATGCGTTTAGACAGGTAGCCTGTTAGGACGCAGCGCCTTACCGCAATGCTCATGGTTTGTCACGCCTGAGTAGACCCCCCCCCTCCCCGAAGCTTCTGTCACCCATACCCACTGCGCGGCGTCAATTCTCGGAATTATTAACTCCGGGGACACTATTTCCGGGGTTCACAAGCTTAATCTTTATATCGCGATTACATGAAATTGCAGAAGATTGCATGGGAGATTGCATGAGAGTTCTCGGCATTGTATGGGAGTCCAAGCATTGCATGGGACTGTACGAAATTTTATAGAGATCGTTCAAGATTTTATAGAGGTTAAATAAGAGTGCAAAGTCTTTCTGAGAATTGCATGGGATTTAAAAAGGATGGCATAGGATTGCTAAGGATTGCATGTTTTATCAAAGGATTCCAAAGGATAGCATTGTGAACGCATGGAATAACAAAAGATTTTAACATGGCATTGCTTTGAAAGTGTATGTGATTGCAGTGGATTTTAAAGGATTCCATAAGATGAAAAATATGATAACAACGGATTTTGAAGGATGCATGCGATTGCAAAAGATTTCATGGGAGATTTCCTGAGAATTCACAGTATTGCATAAGATATGCAAGCAGTGCATGGGATTGCACATAATTTTATAAAGATTGCTCGAGATTGCATGGGATTTTAAAGGATTGGATGGGATTGCAGTGATATTGAAAGGGATTACAATGTATTTCATTAGAGTTCTGACGATTGCATGGGATATTCATGAGTTTTCAAGGATTGCATATGATTGTAGGGAATTTCATGGGATTGCTTCGAGATTGCATGGAACTACAAGGTATTTTAATGGTTTGCATCGAGATTATACGAAATTGCAAGGAATCGCATCGAGATTGCAGGGAAATTGAATGGGATTGCAATTGATTGTAATGAATTGAAGAAATTGCATTGAATTAGAATTGATTTTAAGGGATTGTATAGGATTGTAGAGCATTTCATATAATTGCACCGAGATTGTAAGTTTTTACAAAGGATTTTAAATGACTGCAAGAGATTGCAAAGGATTCCTTCAGATTGCATGAGATTACAAAGGATTGTCATAAGTAAAATGGGATTTCGTAGGATTTTGAAGGATTACCTCAGATTGCATGATATTACTAAGGATTGCATATGATTTCATGAGATTTGCGAAGGATTTCATGAGATTGCATGGAATTACATAGAGATGGCATAGGATTACCGTGGATCGCATTGGATTTCAAAAGATTGCATGAAATGACAATGGATTTTGGAGATATGGATGGGATTTCATTGAGATTGTATGGTATCACAAGTGATCTTAAGGATTTGCACGGGATTGGAGAGAATTACATGAGGTCACGCTGGGTTGCATTCAGATTGCAAGAGATTACGAGGGATATCATGACATTGCAGAAGATTACACGGGATTGCAATGTAATTGAAAGGATTGCATAGGATTGTAGGGCATTTCATAGGTGCGCATGAAATTGCATCGACATTGTATGGTATTACAAAAGATTTTACAGGATTGCGTGAGATTTCATGGAATTATATCTAGATTCAATAAAATTACAAGGATTACATTGGATTGCAGATGCTTGCATATGATTTAAATGTATTGTAAAGGATTGCATGCGATTGCAGGGAATTTCATGGGATTGCATGAGATTTTATAGGAGGATGATGGATTTAAAAAAATTGTGTGGTATTGCATCAGCAGTACATGGGATTGCAATGCATTACATGAGATTGTATGAGATTGCAAATTATTACATAAGATTGCATGGGATTGAAAAAGACTACATGAGATTGCAAGGTATAGAAGGTTGCTTGGAATTTCATCGACATTCCATGGGATTACAAGGGCTTTCATTTTATTTTAGAGAATTGAATGAGATTGCAGAGGATTTAATGGGATTGCATTGAGATTGCAAGGTATTGCAAGGGATTTCAAAGGATTATATGGGATTGCATGGAGAGTGCATGGGATTGTAAAGGATTACATAAGATTGCATGCGATTGCAAAGGATTACGGAAGATTGCACGTGATTATAAGGGATTTCGTTGAATTGTAGAAAATTGCATGGGATTGTACAAGATTTCATCGAATTGCATAGAGTTTGCCAGGTATTACGAAGGATTAAAAAAAATTGCATGGGATTGCAACGGATTACATGAGATTGCATGGTATTGCAAAGAATTACATGAGATTGAATGGAATTGCATCGGCACTTCGTGGGATTACAAGGGACTTAATTAGATTGCAGAGGATTGCATGGGATCGCAGGGAAATAATTGGGATTGTATTGAATTCGCAAAGGTATAACAATGGATTTTCAAGAATTTCAAAGAATTATGTGTGATTGCATAGAGTTTGCAAGGTACTATAAGGGATTTTTAAGGATTGCATGGGGTTGCATCGGGAGTGCACGAGATTGCGAAGGATTACATAAAATTACATGGAATCGCTAAGGATTACGTAAGATTGCATGTGATTATAAGTGAATTTCATTGAATTGCAGTAGATTGCATGGGATTACAATGGATTTGTAAGAATTGCGTGGGATTGTAGTGTATTTTGTAGGTATAAATCAAAATTGCATGGTATAAGAAAGGATTTTACAGGATTGCATGCGATTGCATCAAATTCCATGAGATTACATGAAATTGCATCAAAATTCCATGGGATTACAAGGGATCCAATTGGATTGCAGAGGATTGCATGGGATTACAGGTGATTTAATGGGATTTCATCAAGATTGCAAGGTAGTACAAGGGATTTTAAAGAATTACATGGGATTGCATCGAGAGTGCATGGGATTGCAAAGGATTACATGCTATTGCATGGGATTGAAAAGAATTACATGAGATTGCATGCGATTGCAAATTATTGCATGGGATTGCATAGGGTTGCAAAGGATTTCATTGGATTGCAAAAGATTGCATGGCATTATAATTGATTTGAAAGGATTGCATAGGATTTTTGTGTATTTCCAAAGTGAGCATCAAAATTGCATGGTATTATAAAGGATTTTACAGGATTGGCATGACATTGCAAATAATTGCATGAGATTTCATGGAATTGCATCGCAATTTCATGGGATTACAAGGGATTGAATTGGATTGCAGAGGATTGCATGGGATTGCAGTGGATTTCCTGGGATAGTATTGAGATTACAAGGTATTACAAGGGATTTCAAATGACTGCATTAGATTGCATTGAGAGTGCACGGGATTGCAAAGGATTAGGGATTGCAAAGGATTACGTAAGATTGCACGTGATTATAAGGGTCCTTATTGGGTTGCAGTAGATTGCATGGGCTTACAATGGATTTGAAAGGATTGCGTAGGAATGTAGTATATTTTGTGGGTATGAATCAAAATTGTATAATATTATGAAAAATTTTTTAGGATTGCATGCGATTGCATCGAATTGCATGAGATTGCATGGAATCGCATCAATATTTCATGAAATTACAAGGGATTTAATTGTATTCCATAGGATTACATGGGATTGCAGGAGATTTCGTGGGATTGCATAGAGTTTATAAGGTATGAGAAGCGATTTTAAAGGATTGCAAAGAATTACATGAAATTGCATGGGATTGCATGAAATTTCATCGAAATTCCATGGGATTACAAGGGATTTAATTGGATTGTGGAGGATTACATGGTATTGCAGAAGATTTAATGGGATTGCATAGAATTTGTAAGCATTAGAAGAAATTTTAAAGGATTGCAAAGAATTACATGTGATTGCATGGGATTGCATGGAATTGCATCGACATTCAATTTGATTACAAGGGATTTGATTGGATTGAAGAGGATTACTTGAGATTGCAGGAGATTTCATGGGATTGTATAGAGATTGTAAGGTATTAAAAGGAATTTTAAAGGATTGCAAAGAATTACATGAGATTTCATGGGATCGAATGGAATTGCATCGACATTCCATTGGATTACAAGGGGGTTCATTGGATTGCAGATGATTACATGAGACTGCCGGACATTTCATGGTATTGTATAGAGTTTGTAAGGTATAAGAATGGATTTTAAAGGATTGCAAAGAATTACATGAGATTGCATGTGATTGCATGAAATTGTATCGACTTTCCATGAGATTACAAGGGATTTAATTGGATTGTAGAGCATTACATGGGATTGCAGGAGATTTAATGGGATCGCATAGAATTTGTAAGGTATTAGAAGAAATTTTAAAGGATTGCAAAGAATTACATGAGATTGCATGGGATTGGAAAAGATTACGTGATAGTACATGTGATTATAAGGGATTCCACTGGATTTCAGAAGTTTGCATGGGATGACAATGGATTTGAAAGGATTGCGTAGGAATGTAGTGTATTTTGTGGGTATGAATCGAAATTGCATGGTATTATAAAGGATTTTTTAGGATTACATGCGATTGCATCGAATTGCATGAGACTGAATGGAATTGTATCAATATTTCATGGGATTACAAGGGATTTAATTGGATTGCAGATGATTACATGGGATTGCAGGAGATTTCATGGGATTGCATAGAGTTTGTAAGATATTAAAAGGGATTTTAAAGAATTGCAAAGAATTACATGAGATTGCATGAGGTTGCATTAAAATGCATCGACTTTACATGAGATTATAAGGGATATAATTGGATTGTAGAGGATTACATGGGATTGCAGGAGATTTAATGGGATTGCATAGAATTTGTAAGGTATGAGAAGGGATTTTAAAGGATTGCAAAGAATTACATGAGATTGAATGGGATTGCAAAGAATTACATGAGATTGCATGGGATTACATGAAATTGCATCGACATTCAATGGGATTACAAGGGATTGAATTGGATTGCAGAGGATTACATGGGATTGCATAGAATTTGTAAGGTATTAGAAGAAATTTTAAAGGATTGCAAATAATTACATGAGATTGCATGGGATTGGAAAGGATTACGTAATATTGCATGTGATTATAAGGGATTTCATTGGATTGCAGAAGATTTCACGAGATTACAATAGATTTGAAAGGATTGCATAGAATTGTAGTCTATTTCGCAGATAAGCATCAAAATTGCATTGTATTATAAAGGATTTTACAGGATTGCGAGCGATTGCATCAAATTGCATGAGATTGCATGGAATTGCATCGAGATTCCATGGGATTACAAGGGATCTAATTGGATTGCAGATGATTGCATGGGATGGTATTGAGATTACAAGGTATGACAAGGGATTTTAAAGGGTTGCATGGGATCGCAACGAGAGTGCATGGATTGCAGGAGATTACAATGGATAAGATTGTAAAGAGACTGTACACTAGATTGCATAAGTAAAATAAGTCCCTCGGAAGCAATTTTTATCTTTCTGATGTAAGAACAAGTTTAGAATTTATATCTCGGCATGGAAGATGCCTGGACTTGGCTGGTTTGCCTACAAGTGATCCGGCACTGGAAGGGAGGAAAGAGGCTGGAGGATTAAGGAAAGGGACCCAGCCTAGCCGCCAGACTCTGGTCCAGAGGCAGAGGCCAGAGTAGACGTGTGTAGAGGAAGGAAAAGGAAAAGGAAAAGGAAAAGGAAAGAAGAAGGTGGTTTGCTGCTAGCTGCTAGCTGGCAGTCGTGTGAGACTTCCACGAAGCAGACCTCCGCGGCCTCGGTCTCTCTACTCTACTCCTTCCTCTCCTCTCCTCGACGAAGTGCAGTCTCGGACGATATTATAGCCTAACTTCATATTATTGTGCCCCTTATATGGCGGCCCTCCGTATATCACGGCTCGCAGCGCTTAATCTTGTCAGGGGCAGCCAGCTTCGAGGGTGTCAGTGCCCCGTCCCGGGACTCTTCCCTCTTCCCTCTTTCCTCTTTACTCCTTCATCTTTTCTCTTTTCTCTTTTACTTCCTCTTTTTCTAACTCTTTTCCTTCCCGATACTGCAGTGAATCTTCCTTCGGAAGGCAGTGGCGTATCTAGAAAACACACTAAAACCCTCCAGAATTCGGTCGTGACAAAGAGCTCTGCTGAAATATCGACATAAATTCGATATTTTTACACTCTCACTAGGACATCTAGGCCATGACCTAAACCCTAAAGCAATGTTGGGTAAGGTACTTTTTTCTGAGTAACTAGTTACAGTTACGCTACTTAGCGGAAAAGGGTTACTAAAAGAATAAAGGTAATTACAGTTACTAGAAAAAATAAAGGTAACTACAGTTACTACAAAAAATAAA
This sequence comes from Andricus grossulariae, assembly GCA_011634705.1. Taxonomy (NCBI): domain Eukaryota; kingdom Metazoa; phylum Arthropoda; class Insecta; order Hymenoptera; family Cynipidae; genus Andricus; species Andricus grossulariae. The sequence goes on along the minus strand of JAABKJ010000339.1, from coordinate 683 downwards.
GGTAACTACAGTTACTAGAAATAAAGTAACTTCAACTTACCTACAAAGTTACTTTTTTCACTTTCTCAATTTCATAGTTTAAAAATCATAATAATTAAGATCTTAATTCATAAACACTTAATTAACTAGCTGTGAATCCGATCTCGAATGTTTCCACTTTGTTTGTATTTATACTTATAATAATATGGATTGTAAAAATATTATAAAAAAAGCAATAATAAATACACTTTTATAATTTAAATTTTATTATGCCTTTTACGATTTATTTAATAATGCGTCAAAAAAGATGTGAACCATCCATACTCAATTTGAAGGAAATTTGAAGAAAAAAAAAATTAACTGTATGAACAATAACATAAAGTTTTTAGCAGAAATTATTACTCCTCGAAATCATTCAATATTATGTTTAATTCAGAAAAAACGATTTTAAAAGTATTTTTGGAAAAGTGATTGTTTGAACAATTAGGAAATGGTTAATATATACTTTCTATACACTATACAGGCAGAAAAATAATTATGTGTATTTTATTTAATTTAATTTTTTTTGAGTTATCGAAAAAACTGCTTGAGCAAATCAAAATTGTTTAAACAAATAGAAATTTATTGAAAATTTAAAAAAATGTATCAAAATTATATAATTATTCAACAAAAAGTAGCATAGGATACCAATTTGAGAAAAAACT
>JAABKJ010000338.1:31710-52027 GCA_011634705.1 Andricus grossulariae | reverse complement strand
ATTAAAATCTTTGGTGTCTAAATTACATTTTTGGTTGTGAACTCATCTTATTTGTTTGAAAATTCAACTACCTGGTTGAAAGTTGAACTACTTTGTTAAAAATCAATTTTTCATGAAGGTTCATCATTTTAGTTGAAAAATTCATCTCTAGAGTGGAAAATTGAATCAGTTTTTTTAAACTGAAAATAATAACTATTCCACTACTGGTTAAAAATTCATATTTTTAATTGAAATTTGATGTTTTCTATTTTTAAATTAAAATTTTTGGTTGAAAACTCATGTATTTTGTTGATGATTCAACCATATCGTTGAAAATTCGTCTTCTTTGGTTGAATTCAACTATTTTTTATTTCAAATAAAAATAGTTTTCCATTAAAACATCCAGTATTACAGGTTTCGTTAAGAATTCACGTTTTGGGCTTGAAAATTGAACTGATTTGACGAAAATTCGTCTTCTTGCCTTGAAAACTCAGGAATTGGGTAGAAAATTAATGTATATAGTTGCAAATTATCCTTTTTGTTAAAAATTCTTACTTTTGGGTTGAAAACTCAATTGTTTTGTAGAAAATATGTATTTTTTGTTTTAAAATTTATATTTTCATATATACCAGGTTTTTTTTGGTAAGAGTTCAACTATTTGTTGAAAATTAATCTTTTAGGTGAAAATTCAACTATATGCTTGAATATTAAACTATTTATTTTAAAAATTAACCACTTGGTAGAGAATGAACTTTTTGTCAAAAATTCATAGTGTCGGTTAAAAAATTCAACTATTTTTTTTTAAATGACTATTTATTTGAAAAATTGAGTACTTGGTGGAAAATTATCATTTTTGGTCAACATTTATATCGTCGGATGGACATTTTAACTTTTTTTGTGTAAGATTCATGTATTTTGTTGAAAATTCTTTTTTTTTTTGTTCAATTTAAATGCAAGAAAATTATTATTTTTTTAAATTAATTTTTGAAACTGAAAATGTAACTATTCCATTTTAGGTTGAAAACTTTTTTTGTTTAATTTAGCTGTTTGGTTGAGAATTCAACTATTTGGGGAAAAATTACAACTATTTGCTGCTATAAGTACGTCTTGTTGGATAGAAAATTAATCTTCCTTTTTGAAAATTGATCTCATTGGCTTAGGATTCAACTATTTAGTTAATAATTTGTCTTATATCATTCAATTTAACTGGCAGAAAATTAGTTTTCTCGTTGAAAATTCCATTTTTGTTTGAACAATTATAATTTTTTAATTCGAAATTCAACAATTTGTTTAAAAATTAAACTATTTATTTTAAACATTAACTACATGGTAGAAAAATTTACATTTTTGTTTAAAATGTATAGTGTCGGGTGGAAATTTCAACTGTTGTGTTAGTTGAATTGAACCGGTTGAAAATTAGTTTTTGTTGTTGTTGACAATTAATTTGTTCATACTGAAAATATAACTATTCCATTTTTGGTTGAAATCTTATATTTTTTAGTTGAAAATTCATCTCTCTTGATTAAAAATTACATTCTTGGTAAAAATTCATCTTTTTAGGTTTAAAATTTAACTATACTGTTGAGTCATCTTTTTCAGTCGAAAATGTAACTGTTTAACTTTTTGTTGAAAATTTGTCCTTTTTGATTGCAAATTCATACATTTATACATGATATACGAAATATTCCATTTTTCCTTGAGAATTCATATTTTTTTCATGAGAATTGAAAAAAATTCAAGTATTTTGTTAAAAATTTAATTATTTTCTTGAAGATTCAACTTTTTTCAAATCCGTGTATAGCTAACGGCTTCATTACTATAATAAGAGTGAAAAATTAAAGTAAAAATAATTCAATATTTCACTTAAATACTTATACTAATTACATAATGTAGAGAAAATGGTTCCCACAACGAAGTAAAATATAAAACAGAGTGGGTCATATAATATTCATATAAAAATGTTGAAATTATATAGCAATAAGATGATAAAATTTTAAAGACATGCACTTACGATACCGCTAATTGGTATTCTTATCGCATTCTATTGAGATGCATTTATCTATAAGCTGACTACTAAATTTATCCTTGTTCTGAAGTTGAATATCTTCTATTGATATTATAACTGTAATAAATATTTTCTCTCATTCTATTTTAAATGAAAACAAGTCCTTCCAGCAATTCGAATATCTAATTTACACAGGATATATTTTTTTTTCTTGTCTACAGAAAAAATAGATGTCATTCTTTTCTATATTAATTTTATTTTCATGTTTAACATCTTTATTTATAACAAATTTTATTTTTAATAAAATAATACATCATCTATTATTATCAAGATTTTAGTAGTGTGTATTCTTTCTATTTGTAAGACTAATTAAAGAAAATTAGCTTTTCCAGGGACGTTTATTATTGCAGAGTTAATCTTGGGCTAATTTATAATGTTAGACAGTCTCAAAATTTATGGTAAATCTAAGAGAGAAGCAGCAGAATGCATGGCAATTTACTGCTGTAAATGTCAGAATATCGCATAGCGCATCGGCAACATTTCTCAAGACATCCAATCCAGATCCCAGACGTGACATATAAACTTGCATAGCAATTTATTTCATCGCTCTTCGAATATCTCTCATGCCATTAATGTCTACCTTTCTTGACAATCTGATTATTGACAGCATCCTGCGTGCCGCAGTTTTAAGTAAAAAAGAATTTGAAACCTGCTATTATGAATTAATTAAATAACAATGATTATTTTACGAAAATTGATATTCTGAAAAAATTACCTTTTTTATTGGGCCAACTGAAGCTTAAAAAATAATAAACGTTGTTTATACATATCAAAAATGAGCCATTTAATTTTTTATTTGCCAACAATTTCTAATGAAAGCCGAATCATAAATAGACAAATTCTTAAGTTTTTGCGAAAATAAGTGGTGTTTGTGAAATCTTTGGAAATCTTCTTAAACTTTTTGTAAAGTCTTTAAAATCATTGAAATCTTTGTGAAATCTGTGAAATCTTCAAAAATTTGTTGGCATTTTTTTAAGTATTACAAACCTTAGTGAAAGCTTGAAATTTCTGTGAAATCTTTCAGAAATCTTTTGGAATTATTTGAAGGTTTTGTAAAATCTTTAAAATCTTTGTGAAATTTTTTGAAATCTCAATAAACTCTTTGGGATATTTGTGAAATCTTTCTTCAATCTTTGTTGGTGAAATCTTTCTTCAATCTTTGTTGGTGAAATCTTTTTTATTCGTTTGAAATCATTAAAATCTTTAGCAATATTCTAAATTTACTTGAAACCTATTGAAATTGTTTAAAATCATTGAAAGGTTTCGAAATCTTTTAAATCTGGTGCACTTGTTGAAATCTTTGAAATTCTTGAAATCTTTTTAAATTCTTATAAATTCTTTGAAATATTTGTGAAACCTTCCTGAAATCTTTAGTATTCGCTCGAAAACACTGAAATATGATAAATTGTTATGAAATCTTTGTGAAATTGTTTGTACTCGTTTAAAATCATTGGAATATTTGAAATCTTTATTACATCTTTTGAAATCTTCTAAAAAATATTTTGAAATCTTTGAAATCTGTTGCACACTGTACCATTGTTGAAATCTTTTAAGTCCTTGAAAGATTTGAAATCTAAGAAAACTTTGTGAAATTTTTTAATATTTTGAAATCCTTATGAATTCTTTGAAATATTTGCGAAACATTTCGGAAATCTTCTGTAATCGTTTGAAATCACTCGAATATTTGAATTACTTGTAAAGTCTTTCTGAGGTCTTTTACATTCATTCGAAATTATTGGAATATTTACATAAAATCTTTGTGATATCTTTTGAAATCTACTAAAAAAATTTGAAATTGTTTAAAATCTTATGAAATTCTTAACAATTCTTTGAAATCTTTGTAAAATCTTTCGAAATCTTTTGTATTTGTTTAAAATCATTGAGATATTATAAATCTTCGTGAAATCTTTTGGAATCTTCAAAAAACAATGTGAAATCATTTCAATTCTTTCAAATTTTTTGAAATATTTGAAATCTAGTGTACTGTACCGTTGTTGAAATCTTAGAAATTCTTTAAATCTTTTTAAATCCACAAAAATTCTTTGAAATATTTGTGAAATCTTTTTGCAATCTTTTGTATTCGTTTAAAATCATTAGATTATGCAAAATCTTTGTGAAATCTTTTCAAATCTTCCCAAAAAATTTTGAAATGTTTCGAAATCTATGAAATCTGATGTGCATGATTGCGTACATATCCTTTATCTTCGTGAAATAATTTTATATCTTTCAAAAAACTTTTGAAATCATTTCAAATCTTTGAAATGTTTTGAAATCTTAAAAATCTGATGTACTGTACCCTCGTTGAAATCTTAGAAATTCTCGTATTTTTTTGAAATCTTTATGACTTTTCTATGAAATCTTTAAAACTTTTGTGAAATCTTTTGATACCTCCTGAAATTTTTTGAAATTGTCGAAAATTTTTGAAATTTTTTGAAATCTTATAAATATTGTTTTTCTGTGCCTTTTTTAAAATCTTGAAAATCCTTGAAATCTTTTGGAAACTTAAAAATCTTTGTGAAATGTTTGAAATCTTTGTGAAATCTTCAAAATCTAATGTACGCGCCTTTTTCAAATATTTGAAATCTTTGCAATGTTTGTGAAATGTTCGAAATCTTTGGAAAATTTTTGTGAAATCTTTCCTAAATCTTCGTTTGTAAAATATTTTGCATTTGTTGAAATCATTAAATTATTTGAAATCTTTGTGAAATCTCCTAAAATGTTTTGAAACTTTTTGAAATCATTTAAAATCTTTAAAAATATTTTGTAACCTTTTGAAATCTGTGTAATTAAAAACTTTGCAGAATCGTTCACAATATCAAAGTCTGTTTCTTGAAATCTGTAAAATAATTGGAACATTCTACAAAAAATTCCTTAAAATCTCTTCATTTATTCAGTAATAAACGAAAGATAAATTATATATTGATAAATAAAAAACTTTTCAGAAGAAAATTTTGTCTAAACGAGATGTTTCTTTCATAATAGACTAAAAGATTTAAATTACTCTTCGCATTTTCATAAAATGAATGTTGAGAAGCAAAAAAATTATTCTAATTCAAGGTTCCCTCAAAAAATTCAATTAGATTTCCAGGTTTTCAAGGTTTAAGAAAATTCAAGGAGAATTCCATGTTTTCAAGGTTTTCAAGGTCGCTGAACACTCTGAAAATATTAAAAAGGGGAAAAGCCAGTAAATAATAAATAAAAAATTGAATGAATATGTTGTGCAATGTACGATACTACTCAAGCAAATGCGAAAATCAATTAGATATTTTTTATGGCACGTTTTAATGTGTCTAGGTACTTGAAGTTAATGAGACGTTAAATAGGCAGTAACCGTGAAAGTGTTGCATTTAATGTGTATCATAAAATCCCTTATAAGACATAACTATTAGTATTAGACAGATGACTAGCGGTCTCTAAGCATCAAGGTCTTTCCCTACTTTCACCTATATAATAGATTAATTAAAGAGGGTAATTGCCTTTCGGAAAGGCAGGACAGGCATAAACGAGGAATTTTATTCTTAAGTTTAAGAAAAACTTCTTCATAATTCTTATTTAAGATTGAAATGAAATCTACTTTCTTGTGAATAATTTTGTGCAACGAAATCAGACCATGGAAAAAATGCACAATTCAAAATTAGATTTCCAATCTACCTCCTTTTCGGTTCATTAAAGATGAATAACAAACGGAAGAAGAAGGAGAAAAAGGAAAATGACAACCAAAATCAACATCTCACTTTTTCCTTATTCTTTCTCCGCTCTTCATACTACTAGTAAAGCAACATGTAATGAAAAGCATATGTTATATTTTTATAAAAAGTTACTTCTTCTCATTTTGCATTAATTGGCAAGAATTTGATAATTTTATAAAAAATTATTTTTTATACCAAGACTAAAGAAACGATTTGAACTAAAATTATCTGATCCCACTCTTTAGTGTCTTGATTAAATAAACTTCCTTGATATTTTTAAACGGTCCTCCAATCTTTATCAATAACATTTCCCCAATTTCAAATGATTTCTTTGAAATTCATAATTTTTAAGAGAAAGATTTGTATGTATAAATTCACACATTATAATCCAATATTTTATCCAACATTATCACGGCACTCATTGAAATTCTTGTTAAAAGTTACAATCAAGAGTCTCAAATTAAGAATGTTTATATCTTGATGTATATTGAAAAATGAAAGGCTGAAAGTTAAAAGATTAGAAGAATAGTCCACTTTTTTCTTTAATTCTTAAAATTTGTTCAAAAGACAAAAAAATAAAAATCCCTGCGAATACTTTTTTGAATCTTTTTTTATAACACAGAAAGAAAATACCAAAATCGAAATATAAGAGGTGCAGTGTTCAAAGTCATGACGTCCACTAACATTGTTTTCTAAATAATAATTATTCAGAAATGAAAACAGAAACAAAATGTAAAATAATCTGAAAATGAAATTACAAAAATGAAACATTGGACAAATTCATCATAAACTTTCTAATAAATAAAAATATTACAATGGTACTCAATGGTACATTAGGGTGATCTTTTTTTGGCTCTTTTTAAATTCAACTTGGCACCTCTACGAATTGTTCCTTTTGCTGAGAAAAATACCTTTGATTTGTTTCAGGGTAAAAAAAATATATTTAGAGGTCGCTCAAGGTCATTTCAGGGCAAAAATGCTAATTCTTAATTAAATCGACGCAATTCATTGATTATTTATTTCTGACGCGTATGCATTGTGTTCTTTGCTATTAAATATACGACTCAGATTTTTACAATACAATTCAAAGGTCGCTCAAGGTCATTTTCTTAAGAAAATGTTGATTCAATTTAATTTTCCCTAGTTTTTTTTTATTGAGAAAAAGTGTCAATTCATTCATTGGGGCAAACAAATTTGTTAAGTGGTTTAATAAGTGTGTCATATTATTTCAAGGTCATTCAAGGTCATTTTGCAAAAAATGACCATTCAAAAAAAATTTTCTTTTTCGTGGTAGTTATTTTTTTTTTTAATTTTGCTTCAAATTGAAAATTGAAAACGTTAAAAATCAGTAGGATATCGTAGCTTCATTAGTGTACCATCATAAGTGCATAAGAAGGGATGATGATTTACCTTTTAGAAAAGAAAGAGGAAAACTCAGTTAGCGATAAACTATCGTCTAACAGACAAGTGTTAGCACTGTTTGTTTCATCATTACAATTAAAAAAAAAAGTAATTTCTTGCGAAATGACCTTGACTGTCCTTCGAATAGTATGGCAAACATTTGTCAAACCATTTGACTGATTTTGTTGCCGAAATTAATAAATTGACACTGTTTCTCTATAAAAAACTGGAGCAAATTTATTTGAATCAACATTTTCTCAAACAAATGACCTTAAACGACCTTCAAATTCCACTGCAGAAATTTAAAAAAATCTGAGTTTAATATTCAATTGTAAAGAACACGATTCATACGCGCCGGAAATAAATAATCAATAAATAGCGTCAATTTAATGAAGGATGAGCATTTCTGCACTAAAATGTCCTTGAGCGACTTCTAAATATTTTTTTTTTAATTATTAAACAAATCAGAGGTAATTTTCTCAGCAAAAGGAACAATTTCTAGGGGTGCTAAGTTGAATTAAAAAAAGCCAAAAAAATCACCCTAATGGCATATAACAAAATTATGCTCATATTTTATATATGGCATCTTCATCAGAATACCTTCTTTGTATAGGTTACGAGGGTGTCATTTTTTACAGTTTTCTCTAGAATTTGACCTCATCGGTTTTCACCAAATCTCCACGTTTTGAGACTCCCTGTTTCAGAAAAAAAACGATTTTTACGAAGGTGTCTGTCTGTAGTCTGTACTCTGTAGGCACGATAACTTTCGAAAGACGGATCAGATTGGATTCAGCTTTGGCACACGTTTCTAAGGCATGAATAGAAGAAATAGGTTCTTTAACCAACGATTTTGACCAACGTTTCTGGTTTCATCCATCGAAAATGCTTTTTAAGAAATAAAAAATTCCATTTCCCAGAAAAACTATACGATATATAAAAAAATGGTCAAGAAGCAAAATTGATCATCTTAAAAAGTTGAACAAATTTTCTTTTGGCCATTTTTTAAGACATATATTTTTCGTTCTAATCGTGAAAAATGCTATTAAAAATAAAAAAATCCATTTTTCGGTAAAATTATGATGCAAAATATAAAAAAAATGAATTGACAAAAATACTTCATCCAAAAAAAATCTACAAATTTGATGTTAATTATTTTTCATAGGAAGCGTATTGTTGTTTTAATCCTAAAAAATTACATTTAAAATAAAGAAAGCTTTAATTTTCGGAAAACAAACACAAGATTTGAAAAAAATGAATGGACAAAAGTTGCTCACTTAAAAGAGATCTACACATTTGTTACAAAATTTTCTTGGATAGGACGCGTAGTTTTTTTCATCGTGAATAATAACATAAAAAAAATTAAAATTGTTGTAAGAACAGCACAAGATACGAAAAATAATGTATGGAAAAAAAATTTTCACAAAAAAAGACCGACAAATTTATTATGAATTATTTTGTGATGAGACGCGTAGTTTTTGTTTCAATGTTGAAAAATGACATTATAAAATAAACAAATTGAATTTTCAGAAAAAAGGCCCAAAGTGGAATAAAATATTTATTAACAAAATTGTTTCCCTAAATTAGATCTAAAAGTTTTCTTCTGAACTTTTTTAAGGATCCGGTTGACATTTTAATTAAATTATTTATAAATTTCACAAATATATACATCCTTCTGGCAAACTCATTTATGAATATGTGCCGGGATAACATTTAAAAAATTTAACCAACAAATTTTGACTCACTTATTTTTGTTAAGGATTAGATCCTGAAAATAAAATAATGGTGAAAAACTGAAAAAATTCATTATAAAATTTCTAAAGGATAAAAATATTACAAAGGTACTTAATGGTATATAACATAATTATGCAATATTTTGCATATGGGATCTTCCTCGGAATACCTTTTTGTGTATTCTTTTTGTATATATATTTTTTTATAAGTACCAGGATCACATTTTAAATATATTATTACATACATCGTATGTAATGTACAATACGTAAATTTTAGAAACCTGAAAATTGACTATGTAATTTTCAAGAGTTCTTTTGATTAAGGTAAAATAATTTTTACCTCAATTTATCAAAATGAATCTTTTTATTTGATTTTTGTATAAGAAATGTTTGAAATATTAGCAATTTTAGAAATTTATACATTTTTGAATTATTTTCTTTCCCATTTGGAAAATGTCATAATCTAAATAGATTGAGTCAGAATCAACCGCAAATTTTAAATCTGGGCACTATGATTTATTTTCCTCAATCTTCATAATTTGCTGATATAATTTTTTCATAATTACAGTTTTTTAAAATCTACGTATTTTACATTGCATATGATGTATGTAATAATATATTTAAAATATCATCTTGGTACTTATTAAAAAATTATTTTTAAAAGTTCGCCAATGGGATGTACATAATTTTTGAATTTATAAATAATTGTATTAAAATGTGAACCGGATACTTATCACAAATAAGTTTGTCATATTGTTTTACATGAACACCTTTATAAAAAATGACACGCTCGTTAACTATACAAAAAAGGTATTCTGAGGAAGATACCATATATAAAATATGTGCATATTGTTGTTATGTACCATTGAGTAAATTTGCAATATTTTTCCAATAGAAATTTTATAATCAATTTTTCTAATTTTTTGAGTTTTTTACCACTAATTGATTTTCAGGACCTAATACTTAACAAAAATAAGTTGATCAAAATGTAATTTTTAAAATGTCATCCTGGTACTTACTAAAAAATAAGTTTGTCACAAGAATTTACATATACTTCAAATTTATAAATAATTTACTTAACTTAATAACTTAACTTAATTTACTTAACTTAAAAAATGACACCCTCGTTACCCATGCAAGAAAGGTATTCTGAGGAAGATGCCATATATAAAATATGTACATAATTTTTTCCTGTATCATTGAGTACCATTGTAATATGTTTATCCATCAGAAATTTTATACTGATTTTTTTTTATTTTTTCAGTTTTTCACAATTCTTTTATGCTTAAGACATAACACTTAACAAAACTAAGTTTTCAAAATGTTATTTTTTTAAATATCATCCTCGTACTTATTAAAAAATAAGTTTGCTAGAAGGATGTACATATGTTTTAAATTTATGAACAGTTTAATTAAAATGTCAACCGGATACTCATCAAGAATAAGTTTGACATATGATTGTATATGAAGTGGGTTATGAAAAATCACACCCTCGTTGCCTATACAAAAAATATATTCTAAGGAAGATGTCATATATAAAATGTGTGCATAATTTTGCTATGTGCAATTGAGTACCTTCGTAATATTTTTATCCATTAGAAATTTTATGCTAAATTTGTATAATTTTTCATTTTTGTAATTCTACTTCCAGATTATTTTACATGTTGTCTTCGTATTCATTATTGAATAATTGATGGCGATTTTTAAAAAGAATTCTTATGCTTTGGATTTTTCCTCGGGTCTGTGCAATTTCTTGAAACATGTGCACTCCAGGATGTTTATGGGTTAGTCGATGGAGTCGCTCGAAATCGAGTCACTTGTCCAGTAGACGATAAGCTATGTGCTCGTATAAAAAAAGAGCTCCGTTAAATGCTTCTCTCTCTTCTTGTCTTTTTGACTTTAACTTTCAATTTTTAATTTTTCAATATACATTCAAACAAAACTTTCTTAATTTGAGACTATTGATTGTGACTTTTAACAAGAATTGTAATTAGTGTCGTGATGACTGTTGATTGAATTTTTGATTATACTGAGTACATTTATACAGAGGGAGTTAAACTTTTACAATTTTTAATTTTAAATATTTATTTATATGGAAATTTTTTTTGAAAATTATGAATTTCAATGAAATTGATTGAAATTGGGGAAATTTATTTGATAAAATTGAAGGACCGGTTAAAAATATCAAGGAAGTTCATTGGATTAACAAAACAAAAAATTAAATCAGATAATTTTTGGTTAAATGGTTTCTTTATTCTTCTTATAAAAAATAATTTTGAGCGTTTATATATTTTTCACCAATGAATGCAAAATTAGACAAAGTAACCTTTAATAAACATATTTATGGCTTTTATTTGCATGTATTATGTGAATTTTAATTAATTTAAGATTCTACTATTCAAAGCTTCTGGTTTTACTATAAATAATCCCTGATAAGGAGATCTAAATTGGTCTCGAAACATGTTGGTTCCCTAGTAGTTTAAAAAATACGGAGAAAACATAAGGAAAAAGTGAGAGGCTGGTTTTGGTAGACTTTTTCCTTATTCCCCCTCTTTTTTCCTTCGTTATTTATTTGTCTCTAATGAGCCGAAAAAGAGGTAGTTTGGAAATCTTATTTTGAATTGTAAATGTATTTCATACTCTGATTTTGTTGCACACAATTATTCATAAGAAGATGTCATTTCGATTTAAAAAAAAACTCTTCATAATGCAAATGTCTGACCTGAAAGTCTTTTTCTACTTGAAAATATCTTGGACTGGTGTATGATTGCGAGTGAAATGATTATTTATGGGCGACTAAAGCGATTATTACAATTACAATCATAATTAAAAATATAGGAACTGTTTGTTAAAAAAAAATAAATTAATAATATAGTGTATCCAAATGAGAATAAATGTATTGAACTAAAAGTGATTTTAAAAACGAAGATTAGATTGTTATAAACTGTTCCAACAAATATTCACTTGAGTTCATGGACCCCTTTTTCGTATAGTGATCACTGAAATATTGTATTTTAGGACTCTATAGATGTATTTTCCACCTGAAAGTCTATATGCCAAACTGTACAGATTTAGTATAAATGTCTGCGCATTGAATTCTACAAATTTATTTTGCACATTCAACTCTCCACGTTGAGCTCTACACGTGAAACTTTGTATTGTAGAGGCTACAAACTAATTCTACACATGTCACTCGCTACATCGAGGTATACACTTAAAACTGTACCCATTTGGCCCTCTCCATTATTCTATACATACGCCGAAAAAAATATTAAAATTTACTAGCCTCTACTGAACTGGAATTTCACTAGTAATCCGAGTTTCTTCTATCAGTGCTTCTCCTTTCGGAAATCATGATAAACTTCAAATATTAGGTATACTTGTTTAAATATACTAATGCCACAAAAAACATTAAAGTTCACAGGGCACATCAAGCTCTAAACAGTAAGTCTAGACACTAAACTCTGCACAATAAAGTATACACGTTTAACTTACAAAAGAAACTGCAAATTTAAATCTGCACTATAAACTTCGTAGATTAAACTCTGCACAATAAGGTCTACATCATTAACTCTACACAATAAACTCTACACAATTAACTATAGCACATTGAACTCTATATTGTATACTGGAAACAATCTACGTCAGTTTTTATGCATTCAACTCCCCAAATGAAAGTCTACGTGCTAAACTCTACTCTGTACAGTACACGCGATGTTTTTTTACATTAAGGTCTTCAGTTTAAACTTTACGCATTATACTTTTCAAACCAACATGTACTTTGTGATATACGGTCTTTAAATCAAAGAAAATCTTGTCAAGTTTTTTTTACTCAGAAAAGTTTCTTCAAAGCTAAAAAACCTTTCATTTACCAAAATAAAGAATGGCAGCTAAGAAATTACATAATGAAATGATTTAGAGCAGGCTTGCATCTTCCGAAAAAATAATAACCCCGTTTTTGAATTTCTTAGAATATAAGCTAAGTATCTCAATTTTCAGAAAATGGCACCTATGATATCAGCAATCTGAAATTCTAGAATGATTGAATGTGTCTAACAAATCTTGTTACATACGATAAAACAGAAATTGCTCTTTGTATAGTTCTCGTGTAGCACCAGGTTATAAGCGGATATCCAATTTATGTCCAAAGATATCCTTTGGATAAACTAGAGTTATTTTCTGAATAAATGCTGGATTTCGCAAAAATACGTGTCCTGGATATTGAAATATTCAACGTAAGTATCCATGAAGCATCTCGGAAAGATGCCAGAATATCGTTCGGATATTCCAGGGATATTAAAATTTCCATATAAATCTGACAATGAAAAAGTAACTCAACGGAAAGCTTCCTGATGAAAAAAAGTTTTATGAGCTATTGTAGCTATTTGTGGCATGAGCGAATCGGGGAACGACCTTCCCACGAACCCAACGGTAAAGCAACAAGCGATCTTTAGGGCACCTGACAAAAATCCGGAAGGATTGCCAGGTGGATAGCGCACACGAAGCTCATGGAACACTTTGAACAGGCATGGAACAAGCGCAAAGACCGCGTCGAGATCGTCTACACACCTACTGATACACGTAGCCCTTCTTATCATCGCTCGAGTATGCAGCATGCTTCTATCTGCTCTTCGTCCATGGGATCTAGATAATTTGTGATTAATTAGATATTATAAGCATTATTGATGGGAACAGCGAGGTCGACTCCGAGACCAGGGAGCAGCGGGCAAAAAAAACCCTGGACAAACGGATGGACGGACGGACGGATAGCTGGTCGAACCAACCACGGAAGGACGGATAGACGGACGAATGGACGCACGAACGAGCGTTACAGAGATCTGATCAGGGACAGTAGGTGGTCCATCGGACCGCAGCATCCACTCTCGCCAACAAGAGGGGAACCAAAGGCATCTCCTGATCCTGCAACCCCGCTTAGCCCCTCTTCGTACACCGATTCGCCGCTCTTCACTCTTCTCCGTGTATTCTTCTTCTTCTTCTTCTTCTGCCTCTTCTTATTCTTGACCGCCTTGACTTCGTCGACTTGCATTCGCTAGTAATGCACCAAGTCTTTGCAACTTTGACAAGGCTAGTGGGAAACCCACAGTAAGTGATCTTGAAATCTTGATACAGGAACACGTTGTAGAACCTTTACTTATTTGCTGATGTTGCTTTTATCGGATTTCACCTTGAAACGTTGATAATTGATCTGACGCCTTTTAATAGAGAAATCACACGATATTAATCTGCTATTTTTCTTGAAGTTTTAAGAAGTTGTTTATAAGATATTTTGACTTGTATCACCTCATTGGAAGTTGTTTGATTCATTCACAGTTTCAATATGGGTAATTATTTCAATTATATTGTATGGATTTATTTTTTATGTGATATGATCTTGAAACCTTAAACCCTTCGATTTGCATGAAAATTGTTTTCTGAAAACTTCTAGAGCAAAAGAAAAAGAAAGGGCACTGAGGCTATACACGGTTAAAATATTAAAGATTATTTATAATAATCTTCAAGTTCATTCATCCATATTGTCCAACTGTCAGTTTGACAGTTTATTATAAAATACATCAATTTTGACATCATCTTTGACTTTCAGCAACAAGAAGTTATTTCCCATGCTTGGAAATGCTTTATAATTGATTTTTAAGTTATCACTTTTGTACGCTAGATTAAAGTAATGAATTTTAAAAAGCGTGATGCATAATTATTTTCTAAGCGTTCAATTATAAATAATATAGTTTTTGACGTTTTTATAATGATTACAATTCAAAGGTTGACAATATTTAAAATTCTTGAATTTTCACCGGTGTAAATTACATTTTCTTTGTGCAGAAATCTTATTTTTTAATAATAAAATCTATCTGATCACTTTAAATGTCATTTGATACTACGTGATAGGATACCTCTTAATAATTTCTCATCTTTGAAATTTAAAAATTAAAAAAAAAATTTTAACATTTTAATTTTGAATGCGCAATTTTAAAATAGTTTAATTTTTGAGGGTTTGAAGCTGAAGTTTTTCAAATTCAAAAGTTCAGGTTCGCAAATATTTGTCTTATATTTTCTTAATTTCCAAATGCTAAATCAGGAACCTTACTAATTTTTTAATGTTTAAGTAGTTATGTTAGGTTTTTCAATCAGATAAGTCTAACTTTCACTCTTTTAATACCAATTTAAAAAATGTCCTTAAAATTGAAGAAAACCCTTCAAATCTTGAAAATCTTAATGAAATTCCTTCAATCTTATAAAATTCTTTTGAATATCCATTGAAATATTACAAAATCACTTCAAATCTTTAGAATCCATTGAAATCCAATAAATTCCTTTGGAAGGTCCGTAAAATTTCATGACATCTAATATTTCCTGAAATCCGGGGAAATTTATTAAAATACCTTGAGAGCTTTTTAAATCTCTTAATATCATTAAATTCTTTGAAAATCTTATTATATCCGTTAAAACCATTTGAAAATTCCTTGCAATTTTTCAAAATGTCCTAAAACATTATAGTTTCTATTATATCCTCTCAAATCTTCCTACATTTAAGGAAATTCATTAAAGCCGCATACAATTCTTTGAATTCCTTAAAATCATTAGATTTCTTGAAAATTCCTTCAAATCCTTGAAAATACCCTAAAATATTTTAAATCTTTGAAATGTTTTTCAAATACATCGACATTTGTTAAGGCTTTTGGAAATTCCTATTGAAAATGTTTTAAAATCTTTTTAAACTTTCGAAATCCTTTGAAATCCATTAATTCTTGTTATTGATTTCCTTGAAATCCATTAAATATTGAAATATTATGAATATTTGAAACCCTATGAAGGTTTTTGAGTTCCTTGGTAATTTATTAAAATATCTTAATAAGAGCTTTTAAAATCCCTTAGTATTACTGAAATCCTCGAAAATCAGATAAAGTTCCTTATAAATCCTTTGTAATATTTGCAAATCTTGTAAATCCTCTGAAATCCATTGGAGTCTTTTCCGATGTCCTAAAATCTTATAAATCTTATGAAATCCTTTCACATCTTGTGAAGACCATTCTTTAAAACAGCAGAATAACCTATGAAATGGCTTCATTCTTGTGAAATTCTTTGCAGTTAAAAAAATATAAAAATATGTTTAGGATGTTTTTAAGTTTATTGAAATCCGTTAAAAAACTTAAAATCATCCTAAAGATGTCCTTTGAGATCTTTCAAATTCTATAAAGACCCTTGAATTCATTTAAAATACCATAAAACCTTTCAAATTCTATGAAATCTTTCATAATGTTTATAAAGTTTATAAAATTCTTTTCAATCCCAGAAAATCTGCTTTAATCTTTGAAAATTCCTTCCAAATCTTCGATAATATAAGTCCCTTAATTAAATTTTGTGCAATCCCTTGGACTGCTATAAAATCTTCAAAATCTTTTGAATTTCCTTAAAACATTCAAAATCTTCAAAAGTTCCTTAAAATTATTCAAATCCTTGGCAATTGTATGAATTCCATTGAAATATGTTAGAACACATTTTTGGGAAGTTACATTTGTGGCAACTGTCATTTCCAAAAATACGAAGTCCTCAAAAAATTGGCAAATATGCAGCAAATCACATTTGCGGTGAGTCATATTTGCGGAAAGTCACATTTGCGGAAAGTCACATTGCCGTAAGTCACATTGCGCCATATCGCATTCGGAAAAAATGTGTATTCCACAAAAAATTAACAAAAAATAGTTGGGCACTTGAATTATTTCTATGACCAATCACAGCGGTATCTTCGCACCTCCCACCCCAGGGTACGTTGGAAAGGGGTAGGGGTGCTGATAAGTTATTTTTGTGACACGAGTTTCTTCCCGCACAAATGTCACTTGTCAGGGATTGACATGACTCAACCCCTTTGCCCTGACAAATAGATAAGACAGTGGTTAACTTTGGGAGGTCATAACTCATGACCTATTGGGGCTAGATCATTGTGTTTCAGAATCTCTGGAAATTATGTCTACCTTGATTAACCTACTTTAGTTTAATTTTGTCGTTGTACATTTTGCTCTGAAATATGTTAAGAAGGATCAATCTACGCAAACACGATTTTTGGAACATTTCTTAAAAATATTTCCAGAACGCGTAGTAGTCATTTGCAGAAAATTTGGAGTTTGTATCAGGGCCACTAAATAAAGCGTGTTGGCAAAAAAAACGCGCTCTATCTAGTCAAAACGGTAGAGACGGAAAATATTCACGGAGGAACTTCATGTATTTTTTATAACAAAAAATTTGGATCATTCTGTAGATCAATGCCGACTTCTTCAGGCACTTTGAATTGTTTCCAAAAATCTAAATGTACAGTGGAGTAAATATCTTGGTATTTCATTAACATTTTTTCGCAAATAAGTTTACAGGTAAAGCTGCTGAAGATGTTCAGGTAAAGAAATTTATGATGATGGTGTTTCCTTTATTAAAGTATAAAAACAATCTAAACGATTTACTTGTCAAATAAAATTAAGAAAAAGATAATTTCAAGCCAATTAATTGAATTAGTATTAATTTGACAACATTGCAGAATGTTCATCTGATGATGCAAATCGCAGTATTTCAATCGTGCATCACTGTTGAATCTGCTAACCATATTTAGGATTTATAATAGAACTCTGTATACATTCAATCAAGTAAAAATCTATCTTAGAGAAACGTCTCTGTCGCAAATGTATAAGAAACAGCATCTTCGCGTGCATTGGCGTCTGTCTTCTTTGCTTCTTCTGATCTCCTCTCTTTTCCTGTCTCCATTGTCAGACGCGCTGCTACACAGAACTCCACCTTGTCTTTCTACCTACATCGCGTTCGCTGACAGCTTCCCGTGCAAGCTTGCAGCCTGAATCTCAAGGCAATGTCAGGAAGCGACGCGCTTCTCATTGCCGGATTCGTGACGTCAGAACGGCATGGTTAGGATTCGTGACGTCAGACTTTTTACGACATCTTCACCTTTCTTGGCTTCAAATCATAACGACAATCTTTAACATCCAATTTACTGGAAAATTTCATGTTATAAAATTTAATTAAGGAGCGACGTCAATACGTGGTTGTAATATCAATAATGGTTATTATTTAATAATGTTTTTGAAATTACAATCCTCTAGTGAGATATATCAATAGAAATTTCGCTTGGCAAAAATATATTTGCTAGAAAATATTGGTAGAAACTACTTATTGGTGAGGCTGTTGGAATTCCAATCATTTTTGCCAATATCATATGAGAGAATATAATTTTTATTGGCATTAATTCAATGTTTTTTTTTTGCCGCGGAAATGCTTTTTATGCAGTGGGCGAAATTTTTATAGCAATAGACACCAAAACAAAAAAGAATGAACATAGATAATCTATGTTGCTTCTCAGAAGGTCCAGAATGAGTTTGGAAGGCCGTGCAGAATAGCGAATAAGTATTCATAATCTATATATATATATCCTATACTCAAAACCCATATTCTTTTTTATAAAAATAGTCCAGCCAATTTATTCCTTGAGGGATTGTAACACTAAGTGAGATGTCTTCCAGCTTTATATATTTTTCATATGTAGAAATACATTATCAGTATCCTTTCCATGAAAAGAATAAGATCATTGGCAAAATTTGAGCCCAATAAAATCTCGATATTATGTTAAAAAACAGTTCAAGAAGAGGTGAGACGCAACGTCCTTTCTTTCTCATTCAAATCTCTTCTCCAATCTCCCTTCCACATGTCCCTCTGACTGTCACTTTCTAAAATCCATTATTCCTTGTTCCTCCTTACCTCACCCTATAATCCCTTCTGTTACCCCAACCACGCGTCCCTTTACCGACCCCCTCTACTCACTCCTTTACACCTTCACAAAATACCTCTCCTTTATTCCCTTCTCCTCTATTATTTCCCTCCTATCTCCACTAACCTTTCCCTAGGAAGCGAGGAAGGGAGAAGAGGATGACGTGAACGAAGGGAGTAGTAGTGATAATCTGCTAGGAGTTGATGGCTATATGGAAGGAGGGTAGATACAATGATGAGAGGGAGATGATGTTCGGAATGGGCAAGCAGTTGTTTATGGGTGAGAAAAACTATGTAGAGGGAAAGGGGGTTAATCGGGAGATGGTGAAAGAAAGCAGGAAAGATGGGATGAAGATGATGGGAGTCCGTTAGAGAGTTTGATAGAAGTAGTGGTCCGGGAGGGGCTTATGAAAGAGTGAGGTATAAGAGGCAGACGGAAGGTGGGTAGAACAGAGGTGTTAGAGAGTGGGCTAGTTGTTAGGGATTGGCGAGGAGGAAGAAATAAAGAGTGGGAAAGAGGGGTACATGGGATGATGAAACAAGGGTATAAAGAGGACGAAGGGTCGGAGACAATCGTGAACAGAGGATTCAAAAGGGTCACTTTGGTGTAGAGGGGTTAAGGACAAGAGGAGTAGAAAACATAGAATAAGGTGTAAAAAAAGTATCCTTTGTGGAAAGGGCAGGATGATGCTGCTAAAGAGTGGCTTGTACCATTAGCACATATTGCCGTGGTCAAGTTTATGATCCCAGGAATACCTTTATTAGCGCCTAAGAATTTTGCGACCTGTGTTAAATACGTTTAACAAGTGGAGCGAGACTCAATTGGCTGAGAAACAAAGAAATAAGTAGCAATCTTTCTATAGCTATCAATGGCGCTTGTGCTTGCCAAAGGCTATAGAAAAATTCCACTTAACTAGCGACGTTCTGCAACTAAATACCGGGTGCGCAGAGTAAAAACTTGTCGGGATGATTATTTCTCGAGGCAACGAGGGCGGTCTCAAGAAATCCGGTATTCCCTACTTATCGTGAAGTCGTTACAGAAATCTAAATGAAGGAAATTACTGAATTAGATTTATTACATGTAACTTCATTTCTGCAACTTTCTATCGAACTTACTAATACTATTTTTCACCTTCGTTTATAATTGTGTTCTTGTCATGTTTGTTGTCAATGTTTGAAATTGTATGGTTTTTAATTTAAATCGTTCAAGGTTCATACTTTTGTTGTTGTTTGTTTGAAAAAATTGTGAATGTAATCTTGAAGAATATAAAAGTGGTCAGTTTGTAATCTGAAACGTTTAAGAAATATTCAAAATATTTGGATATTTCATTTCAATAATATATTGCAATCTTTTCAAATTGTATTAAAACTTTGAGAACTTATAGGGGACTTCCCAGCGAAGAATTCTGTGTATCAATAATACGTCTGTTATGCATTCCAATAATTTTACATTTCACATTTCGAATTTCACTTATCACTTTTCATTCTTTTCATGTCATTGTTTTTATTGTTAAATTCACGTCATATGTCGAAGCAAACTTTAATTGAGCTCTGATATGATAAAACGTAAATTTGACAGTAAAGACAATGACTTGATTCTCTTGCCAAAAAATATTGTTGTTCGTCTAGTAGATATCCATCAATATTCTAAAATCATTTTCAATTATATGAACGAA